>JASANB010003342.1:0-24503 GCA_030248155.1 Sabatieria punctata
GAAAGTTGTTTCTAACTCCATGCTGGTTTTGTGTTGGCTATTGCCTATGTTTTTCTAACCTTGGTTTACACTGCGTGTGCTGGCCGCGTGCGCGGCCCTGTTCAACCGCTCTGCCTGGCCGCCTTTAACACTGGGCTGCTGTCTTTCGCTCTGTTGTCTTTGCCGTGCAAATTCTTTTGCTAATGTCGACCTGCATTCATCGCAGCTGCAAGATCTTCTGGCCTATAGTATCGCAGTGAGATGCTCCTCGTGGAGCATCTCGTGTCGGCCATGTTTTGAAAGTCTTGCTGGACCGAGAGTGTCCGTCCAGTACTGTGATTTCGTCTGTGGTCTCAGCAGTCTCCACCAACTTCATTGTTCGAATTGCCCAGACTGTTCCGACCTGATTGAGAGACTTCGCTCCAAGAAATGGAACGACAACTGGCCATCAGTCGGTACCATGACTACTTCCGGTCCTCCCCATTGATGACTATTCCGTTTCGTGCGGCAAAGTGTCGTGTCTTCAAAATCAACTTGAAAGGTCATAGCCGATCTTGATAAGCTGTCAATCCGTTGCGACGAAGAAAACCTATGCTTCTGTTCCTTGCAAACTGCCAGAAATTTTCAACTCGTTTTCAACCCGCATCGTAACAGAAAAATTGATGTTTTTGATGTTCAGTGTGACGCTTGCAATTGAAATGGCTCAATAAAGTAAAATACCATAGTTCTTGTAGAAAATTATGTGCTTTGGCTGGAGACAGTGACTCGATAATAAAACCGTTGACAAATCAAACGGGTTATTTTTAATGTCTTTGGTGAATGTTGTTTTTTTGAAGGATTGCATTCTGGATAGCGAAAACGGTTTCGACCATGACTAAGTGTCTCTTCTACATACGGATGATCCCGTAACATAGCTTGATTCCAGCGGGTTTATTTGCTATGGCTACTTGCGGCGGGCATTTAATATCTTCGACGGGTTTTGCAGAATAATAGTCGCTGCAGATTGGTGACCACGTGTCGACCATATACGGCGCCCCCATGTTCAGCGACTGTGGTGTACCATTTCCGCAAATTTTGACCAAGTAGGTTGTTATTTGATCCTTGTGCGCCAAAATTCAAATTTTATAAAATAAAGTTTGGTGCACTTAGTTTTCAACTCAACTTCTTGCAACTTTCAAAAAAATTAAATTTCATAATTTGCTGGAAGCAAGTCGCCGAAAAAATTGAAACATTTTTTCCTGTAATTCCTTCCCAATTTTTGTCGGAATTGGATGAAATTTGGAGTGTAAAACGCAAATTCCGATAATTATTGTGTAGCAAGTTGATGCATGAACTACAACGCTATCGTTAGATCCAACCTTTACAGGAGGTTCTCACAGCCAAAGCGCGCCAAGATCAAAAATTTAGCGATGTGTGGGAACTACATGTGTTAGGGAGGAGCTGAGTTCATTCGTCAACTTTTACACACGAATTATTATGAATTTCATCCAATTCCACACAAAAATTATGAAAGATACAGGAAAGAAATATTTCATTTTTTCGGTGACCGGCTTTCATCATTAGAAATTGAAATTATTTTATGTTTTAAAGTTCCCTGAAGTTTGGCAATCATGTTCCAAATTTCAGCCTATTTCATTTAAAATTTGCGGAAAATGGCAGTAAAAAGAAATTTGATCATTTTTGAGACACCCTGTATGTACTTTTTATGCTTCTGCACGACAGAGATTTTACAAAAGATGCGGTTTTTTCGGCAACTGAGGAACGCGAAAATTTCTACTACAAAAGCTCCAAAATATAGAATTCGGGGGTATCTAAATTACTACGTAATTAAGTGAGGAGGGTTAGAAAATTATTACGACCATTGCGACGGATAACTGTTCCAATGCGGGACATTTACAAATCTCACGAATCTACTGTTATTTTACCAGTGGATTTTTTATTTTACTATTTTTACTAAATTTACTACAAAATTCGACAGCTCTTCAATTTAATTTTTTATTTTTGTTTTACTACCGAGCAGCTCCGATTTTACTAATTTCTGTTTTACTAATAATTCAAATAATTTTATTACTAATTTCATTTACGATTTTACTACTTTTTCACAGGGGCAATTTTGCATCAATGATGCCAAGCTCTTATGTGAATAATTAATGTTGGTGCTTTAATAGTTTATATTTTTAATCATGATGAAGAAGTTCTGGAGAGCTTTTATGACAAAAAAATGTGAAGTTCAACAGGCAAAAGTGCTCCCACACATCTTTTATTGCAAAAATTGATCAAGAATTTGGGCCGGAATTCCACCAAAAAACAAGAAAAATAGCAGTAAAATTTTTCATTTTACTACGGACGGTCTTTGTTAATTTAATTTCACTTTTACTTTACTTATTAATTATTCCTTTCACTTACTACTTATTATTTTATCATTAGTAAAATACCACTGGTATTACTAATTTTTGTTTTACTATACTATGAGTAAAATAACAGTACACCACACTGATCCAGCAGTGGGTCACAAAGGTAACAGAGCGATCGATGCTGCAAACAGAAAATGAACCACTTACGTCTGTGTCTGCGAGCTGATCGCTCCGAAACACTGTAATTGGAATTGCGCTGCTTATTAACAATTCTCAAGCGGCACCTGACTTCTGAGCTTCATTAGCCTGCCTGCACAACATTTAAACAGACAACTCAGTGAGTTAAAGGCGCAATGCTTCATTGGTTCTTACTGCTCTTTATGCTATGCGCCTTGATCAGTCTACCCTTTCATTTGTTGGTGATAGCCACTTTAGTGCGCAAGTGGAAGCAGTTCAGCCAACCCTTTTTCGGACTGCTTCTGTCGCTGACCTTAAATGACTTTCTGTTTTGTCTACTTTTTCCGCCGTTCACTTTGTGGCTTTTGATATGGGGTGCTTGGTATAAGCTGCCCCTATTATCAGCTTGCATAAGTGGTGCTTACACAGTCAGTCTATATATGGCAAGTTCAATCGCGGTCACCACTATAGCTTTCAACAGATTCGTCTTCTTGGTTTATCCTCTCAAAGCTTCGTCGGTAAGTGAAAATCTGGCTCGACAATTTGAAACAGTTTCTGGTATTTTCTCAGATCTGGAAGCCTCACCATACAGTAATGTCGATTGGATTGCAGTGGTTAGTCTGGTTTGGAATGGCTCTTAGCTACTTTCTCCCTGGAGGACAGGTGAGGTCTGCTTACTTCTGCAGCATCAGTAGACTGAACTTTCAGACAGTGTACAACACAACTCAGCAGTTTGACTATGCCCCAGTATACGAAGCAACAGATCCATCATCAGGCGTCTATATCACGCGTGTCTTGTTCATGCTTTGGGCAGTGGGACTGCTCTGGCCACTCATCATCGTGTTGTATGCGGCTGCCGCTTACAAGTCTTACAAATTGCAAGTCAAGCCCCGCAAGGTAGTCGGAAGTAAACAGAAAGTTAACCGGACTGACTACAGCGCCCAGATCAAGATGGCTTTCCAGGTATCCTTCCTTGAACTGGATGCTTGATGATTTTCAGAAAGCGTCAGATTATTTTGCAGGGACTGCTGTTGGCTGTCGGTATGGTAGGCTACAGTGTAACCATTCAAATCGCCTACATTTCTGGAACGTGGCTGGGGGTAGTGAATGCGTTTTTCTTTGGCTACAACTTCATTGCTAGCCCATTTGTTGCGTTGCTCTTCTGCCGGATGCTGAGAGAGGAAGCGTTGAAGATCTTAGGTATTAGTAAGGCTCAAGTGGCCAGTAGTGAACCTAAGAAACCAAAGCGGACAAAGTAACTGTCTTGTCAGTTGGTTGTTCGGTTGGTTGTCGACTAATTGGTTATCAGTGTGAGACCGACCACAAACTAACTGACCAACTGACTGAGCAACCAAAAGACCGACTAACAGAGGAAACAGCCACCACAAATATAGGCGTATAAACAAAGTATAGATGGTTGCTCCAAATAAATCCTTTCTATCGATATCCTCTTGTACTGGCTGAGTCGGCCCAAGAGAACAACAGGTTGGTTAGTTGGTTTGCGTGGTCTGTTAGTTTTGCAGTTGGTTATTTAGTTGGTGACTAGTTTTTCGTTCGGTCGGTCCTGTTCCTGTGGTTGGTTTATCAGTTGGTCAGTTAGTTTGTGATCGGTCTCACTTGGTTGCTTGGTTGGTGACTGGCTGGTTGATCAGTCCCTATTTTTGGTTATCTGACCGTTGGTCAATTGTTTTGTTGGTGGTCTAGTTGGTCAATCATTTTGTTTGTCCACTTCTCTTTGTATACTTGATCTGTGCTGTGTTTTGATCGGTCCCATTCCTTGTGTTTACTAAGTAGGCACTAACTACATATGTACATTTTTCTGTTCTATTAAATGTTTAAATTTGTTGTTCTTTGACATGCGGCTGTTTATTTTACAATACGACAGCAACGGTAAAGCGTGTTATTCAACCTAAGTAAGCCATGAAGCAAGATGCAATGTGGTAAGCGACAGGTGCACACAACATCAGTCCTTTATCACTGTAATCAATCTTATTTGCCATTGGATTGCAAAGGGCCAAGCACTTGCTTCCCAGAACACCAACACCTTTTGAATTGCAGCACTGGGTCACATCGTTTCCATCTGATGCACATTCCATCACTCTCCCGAGTTTGCCAACAGCACAAGAGGAGCTCAGTAAACCCATAACCTACAACACAATTTGCAATGCTGCAGTTACTATTAACTCAGAGTCATAGTCATAACCTGATCAACTGTGGGCCTGTATTTGCAGATATCCAAGCATGCAGGGATAGCACTTTGACAACAGGATCTGAACTGTTCATCTGCTTCTTGCTCTGACTTGCAAGGAGAATAGTCTGGCTTTGGACACTGCAAGTAATAGTCATACACGTAAACATACACATAACAGGTCATGTGCCGAATGGGGGAGGGGGTTGAGGATCTGAGCCTAAGTCGAGTGGGTCAGATCCCCAGACCCCTTGTTACATGTATTCACATAAAGATAATTTAAATAAACGCTAACCTCGCCGGTAGACTTTTCTCTGCTCATTTCTTTGGATTTGCTTTTGTCTCTGGATTTATCTCTGGACTTGTCTCCACTGCTCTTACCAGACTTTTCCTTTTTGCTCTTGTCTCGAGAATTATGCTTGTTTTTATTTCGTCCCCTCCTTCCCAAACTGGTCTTGTTGTTTGACTTGTTCCTGGATTTGTTTGCGCCGCGATTTCTGGTTTTATTCCTGCCCCTGCGGCCTGAACGACCTCTGCTTCTTCCACTACCAGTCTTATTCCTTCCTGTTCTGCTTTTCGATTTGTTCTTTGTTCTACTTGATGAAGCTCTTTCATGATTTTTCTTGCACTCAGATGGACTTGAACCTTCTGAGTTGAGGTAAGCTTTGTAACACTGTCGAATGTCGCCCAGGTGTATGGCGCAAGCGGCATATTTGTTGTCGCCATAATCAATTTTGTTTTCAGAAGGGTTGCAGAGCGCTGAGCACAGTGCATTTTTGAGAACTCCCTTAGCCTTGCAGCAGTTGGTCACATCGTTTCCGTTAGCTGCACAGTTAAGTACTTTCTCAAGACTGACTGCATCACAGGCACCAGTCAGGATCGATGTGACTATCTGGAATCAAAGGTGGCTTGCACATTGGCAAGATAATCAGCAACAAAAGCAGGAAGAAGCACAAAAATAAGTAGAATCACAACAACGAGTACGCTAACAGGAACATGGACAAAGACAAGAACAAGAACAAGCACAAATACAAGTACAAGCACAGGAACAAAAACTAGAACGCAAACAAGGACAAAGACAAGAACATGGGAAGAGCAGAACGAAAACAAAAATAACAATACAGTCTAAAAACGAGAACCAGAAAGGAAACAAGGACAACGATAAGAACAAGAACAAGCACAAAAATAAGTACAAGTACAAGAACAAGGACGCGAAAAAGGACAAAGATAAGAACATGATAACAAGAGAACGAAAATAACAATAACAACAATACAACCTCAAGAATGATAACGAGTAAAGGAACAAGGACAAGAACAAACACAAAAACAAGTACAGGCACAAGAACAAGAACGGGAACGCGAACAAGGACAAGAATAAGGACAAGAGAACAAGACGACAAACATAAGAATAACAACAATACAATTTAAAGAACGAGAACGAGAACAAGGTCATGAAGAAGAAGAATAAGAACAGGATAACAATATAACAAAAAAGAACAACAAGAAGAAGGAGATTGTGAAGGACAACGACAAAGACAAGATAAAGAAAAAGGGGTACTATAATAAGACCAACAACTAAAAGAGAATGAATAAGAAGAAAACGAAAAGAATACGAATCTGCAAAGAAAGTGTTTTCTACCTCAGCTTCAGTTGCTGAGTAGCGGCAAATTCTCAGGCATCCAGCTGGCAGTCCACGACAACATGACTCCATCATCTCGTCAGCCTCATCGTCAGTAACGCACGGTTCAAAGTCAGCAGAAGGACAAGAGTTCTTTGCTGTCTCCTTACATTCATCCTTTTCTTTGCTGCGCTCTCTAGATTTACTGCGAGCCTTTGACTTATTCCTTGATCTATTATTCTTATTCTTATTCTTATTTTTGTCTGTTTTTGACTTATCTCTGGAACCACTGCGATCTTTGGATTTTTCTCTTGAATCACCCGACCTGGCAAAGTTGGTCACTTCTACATCGGACTCTCCACTGAAGACTTTGCGCTTCAGGCTGTCAATTTCACTCTTAGCTGCTCCTCTGCTTGAAGTCCTCTGCGAGCTGATGGCAGAAGTCTGGTCTAACAAGCCAGTCAGTGCTGGTCTGTCGCTAGCTCTTCTACTCATCCGCTTCAAGTCGCATCTGAGGCGCTCTCGCTGCACTTGGCAAAACTCTGCACTGACCTCCATTTGGTCACCCTGTCCATGAGTGATAATGTCACGCATAACGACATCGATTTGAGGAGGCACGCGCAGCAGAGTGTTCTTGGATGATGGTTTGGTGAACTCGCACTTGTCTGAAGAGGGTACATAGTGCATACGCTGGGCAGTGAAAGAAGCGCGATGCTATCCATTATCCTGGGCCACAAACCAGGCCGCATTGACTGATTGTCGTCTTATCACATCGCATTATGAAGTAAGCCGTGTCTTACTTGTAACAACAGCTAGGCTAACGCAGCAGTACAATTCCAAGCCATGAGCACTGTTCCTTGTGCCTGCCACATAGGTTCTTTGTCCTTCATCAAACTGTCTCCAGCCTCCGGTGCCTCTGCAGTTTTCACTCCACACACAAGCTTGAGTGCAAGTGGGGTTTTGGAAGCGTTTGCAGCCAACAAACACTATTTTATCCTTTGAATTTTTAACTCGGACCTGTTGGAGCACTTGCACCCTGGAGCCGGACTTGCACAGGCTGTAATCGCGTGCAAACACGGAAAAGAGAAGGGATGAAAAAGTGAGCAGCAGAAACGTCAGAGTCATCTCAAACAAGAGGCAAACGACTGGGTCAGAAAATAGTCCTATTACAACATAATGGCGAAACTTGTTTGAGACTAACCTAATCTGCCCTCACATCAGTAAAAGCCATTTATGCGTTTAGGTAGGCTGTAAAACAAGATGTGACACGATAGGAAAATCGCAAACAATTGTGCAGCAGTCCAGAATCCTGAGCAGCAAACTCGTTTTCTGATGGATTGCACAATGCCTGACAACTGAATGGAACTCCTCGCACTCCACAGCATTCCGTAACGTCATTGCCGCCTGAGCCACAGCTTATTACTTTAGGTAGTTGAGAGACCTGGCAAGCTCCACTGCGAAGAATTGAGAACGCCTAAATTAGACAATCTGCTGAATGCAACAAATCGCTTTTAGAAAAGAAAGAAAGAAAGAAAGAAAGAAAGAAAGAAAGAAAGAAAGAAAGAAAGAAAGAAAGAAAGAAAGAAAGAAAGAAAGAAAGAAAGAAAGAAAGAAAGAAAGAAAGAAAGAAAGAAAGAAAGAAAGAAAGAAAGAAAGAAAGAAAGAAAGAAAGAAAGAAAGAAAGAAAGAAAGGGAAAGGGAAAGGGAAAGGGAAAGGGAAAGGGAAAGGGAAAGGGAAAGGGAAAGGGAAAGGGAAAGGGAAAGGGATAGAAAGAAAGGGAAAGGGAAAGGGAAAGAAAGAAAGGGAAAGGGAAAGGGAAAGGGAAAGGGAAAGGGAAAGGGAAAGGGAAAGGGAAAGGGAAAGGGAAAGGGAAAGGGAAAGGGAAAGGGAAAGGGAAAGGGAAAGGGAAAGGGAAAGGGAAAGAAAGAAAGAAAGAAAGAAAGAAAGAAAGAAAGAAAGAAAGAAAGAAAGAAAGAAAGAAAGAAAGAAAGAAAGAAAGAAAGAAAGAAAATACAGTACAAAAGAAAGAAAATACAGTAGAATCAGCTATGTGGTTGTTAGAAAGAAAGCTCAACTTACATGCACATAAGTGATGTTATATCTACACAGGGCAGAGCAGGTGGCTACTTCCTTCTCACAGCAAGCTTGAAATCTATCATTGGCCTCGGCAATTGATATGCAGGGTGTGTAGTTCTGTCTGGGACACTGAACAAAATCAATTTAGTGAAGGAGAAACGTAAGAAAACAAAAAGAACAACTTTAGGCTTGGCCTTTTTAGCCGATTTGTTCTGTCGAACAGCATCATAGTCTTGATCCGGCTTGTAATAGTCATCCTCGAACTCGTAGCTCTTGTCCACCTCGTACTCATCATTGTTCTCTGGCGATGCCAAGAAAACCTCATTCAAACTGCCTCCAGAATGGTCATTGGAGTTCATAAGCTGATTGGAGTCTAAGGAAGAGTTATTGCTTCCTGACGAAAGTGCCGAAGTAGTGGTAGGAAGTGGTGTGGTTGTGGTGCTTGTAGTTGTGGTGGTTGTTGTTGTGGTGGTGGTGGTTGTAGTAGTGGTAGTGGTGGAAGTTGTGGTTGTTGGATAGAACAATTCACTTTTTAGCCGCTTCACTGCCAGTTCCTGCGAACGACGATACTTGCGAAGAACCCGAGTTCTTCGACTGCGCAGTAGCAGTGCACCCAGTTGACGCTTTTGACCCCCTCTTAGATGCTCCATGTTGCAGGTATGTCGTTCCCGGCGCACATTGCACACTTCGACACTGGACAGCGAACCCCGTGCTTTAGAGACAGTGGTCAGGATGTCACGCACTACTCGCTTGATTTTGATGGAAGGCGAATGCAACTGAGTTGCGTGGAGGATGCTGCTTGCTGGGGAGGCTTCGGTGAATCTACATTTAACTGAAAAGTATAGATTTTTGAGCCAAATAGAAAAAATGCGGCACAAATATTATTTGTAAAATAAAAGGGCATATTAATTAATTACTTAATTAATTAATTAAGAGTCGTTCTCTGGTCAGATTGCGTTTTGGTCCTTTGCCCTATTCAGACCCAAATTTGAAACATTGAGCTAGAGAGCTGTAAGTTGGTACACTAATAGATACTTATGAGTTATCTTTCAGCTGCAAAGGATTAATGGATCTGACGCTCCTGTCCTGAGATATAGCCTTCCGAAAATCGGTCTGCTTAACTATGGGACCAAAATTTCAAACTCGAATTTCTCGCTTCATACTCGGAATTCCGACCTAAAAATTGGGGGTTTTAGAGTACTTTTAGACTGCTTTAAGAAACTTTCGTGAAATTTTCGTTTTCAGAAAAAAAATTTTTTTCGCCCCCTTTGCGCCCCCCTAGCTCGTCTGGAACCCCCCAACCCAGTTTTTTTTATTTCAGAAAAATGTTGCGCTATCAATTACCTACCGTTTGGTGTGAAGCATTGTTTGCTCAGACCCGAAAAACGTGAGAAAATTGAGGTCAAACATGTCCCGGTCGCAAAATTTTCGCACTTTTCTCAGGTCAAATATTTCCAAGTCCGGTTTTCCACCTACTAGTACGAATTCGGACTTGAAAATTGGGGGGTTTAGAGTACTTTTAGACTGCTTTAAGAAACTTTACTCAAATTTACGTTTTGAGAAAAAAATTTTTTTCGCCCCCTTTGCGCCCTCCCAATTTTCTCACGTTCTTCGGGTCTGAGCAAACAATGCTTCACACCAAACGGTAGGTAATTGATAGCGCAACATTTTTCTGAAATAAAAAAAACTGGGTTGGGGGGTTCCAGACGAGCTAGGGGGGCGCAAAGGGGGCGAAAAAAATTTTTTTCTCAAAACGTAAATTTGAGTAAAGTTTCTTAAAGCAGTCTAAAAGTACTCTAAAACCCCCAATTTTTAAGTCCGAATTCGTACTAGTAGGTGGAAAACCGGACTTGGAAATATTTGACCTGAGAAAAGTGCGAAAATTTTGCGACCGGGACATGTTTGACCTCAATTTTCTCACGTTTTTCGGGTCTGAGCAAACAATGCTTCACACCAAACGGTAGGTAATTGATAGCGCAACATTTTTTTGAAATAAAAAAAACTGGGTTGGGGGGGTTCCAGACGAGCTAGGGGGGCGCAAAGGGGGCGAAAAAAAATTTTTTTTCTGAAAACGAAAATTTGAGAAAAGTTTCTTAAAGCAGTCCAAAAGTACTCTAAAACCCCCAATTTTTAGGTCCGAATTCCGAGTATGAAGCGAGAAATTAGACTTTGAAATTTTGGTTCCATAGTTAAGCGGACCGATTTTCGGAAGGCTATATCTCAGGACAGGAGCGTCAGATCCACTAATCCTTTGCAGCTGAAAGATAACTCATAAGTATGTATTAGTGTGCCAACTTACAGCTCTCTAGCTCAAACTTTCAATTTTGGGGTCGGAATACTGAAACTCGATCGGTTCAGAGAACGACTCTTAATTTATTTATTTATTTATTGATTTATTTATTAATTTATTTATTTATTTGTTTTATAAAATTTGGGCTTTAAAACCTCATTTAATAAAAAGCATTCTGAACATAAAACAGACAGTTTTAGTACATAATTCATTAGTTTCTCTTATTTTGACAGACTTTCTCTTCCTACCGCCACCACAAAGCGGGGTGTACCCTCCCTACACCCCCTTGGATACGCCATTGATTTTGATACAAACTATAATCCTTTCAAGAGTGTCCATATTGTTTAATAGAAACATGTCTTTTGTATATCTTTATGGCTTCTCGACATTTGTCTGCCATAATGTCTCCGGCTAACAAAACCACTCTGCTATCGAAAATTATTTCCAGACTAAACTAACTTTTCTCTGAGCACGTAGGCAGCTGAATTCCATTTAGAGACCTTTCAGTCTCTGTCAAATCGAATTACCAAAAACGTTTGTGTGCCAGACAAGAAACCGGACCGCGAATAAAAGGAAGAGTTCTTCAAACAACCAAAAAACTCACAATTAACGTGAGAAAGACTAATACAGCAAAGAATTTGCAGTCCGTCACTTCCATATCTGGCATCAGCCACGTAGCTCCTTTCTCCATTTCCGTACTGAATCCAAGCATTGGTCTGGTGACAGTTTTGGCTCCAGACACAGGCGTGCGCGCACGATTCCGATTCGTAGCGTCGGCAGCGCGCAACCACCGTCTCGCGCGATCGACCGATACCGATCTTGCGCAGGAAAGCTATCTTCGTTCCGCCAACACAGTGAATGATATTGTTTGAAGGCGTACCGATGTGAACGAAGTTGAAAAACAAGACCCAAAACAGCAACATAGTAATAGGTAGACAGGCCAAGTAGATGTATGTGGCGACAGCCTGGAAGAGAAGACTCGGTCTGACAGAAACCTGTTCCGCCGGAATAAGAAATCGAACTGCCAGTAGATGTGACACGCAGTTCTGATCGTAATTTCCTTGTCTGTTGCGTTAAGAGGGGATTCGAGAAAAAGATCTGACGTTTTTGTCGTTTTGGCTAGGCAAAATTAGTTTCTTTTTCTCTAACACGGCCACAATCACAACCGCTACCAACCAACAGAATAACCGAAGATTGCGAATTGAACATGCATTTTACGAGAAAGTGAGCTTATCTTTAACCTTGCTTGACCCCAAAAAATCGTTTTTTTAGTCTCTAACCACTGGTCCAATTTTAACCGCGAATAAATCAAATGATGCGTCTTTCGTATTGCTCTCTCCGCTTTTGCAACATTCGCCAAAATCGACAAAAACGACCAGAACTTTGAGGTCACTATTCTCACTTGGCGCTTGGCGGTGCCTATCTAGAGGAATGCTGTGGTGAACCAGATGGACCAACACATGTACTATAAGAATGTGAAAAAATTATCACGGGGGTTATTTATTTGATCGAAAAAATTGAGCTCAATGTTGCGTCCCAATTTTTTCCTTAGAGTTTCCTTACGTTTTATCATTCTTGAAGGAGATGTGGGGCGATTTTCAGGCTTCTCACGGTCTAATTTGTATTGCAATAATGCCATGAAAAGATACCAGTTTTAAAAAGCGTTTTCGATACAGACTTTATGTTCATTCATTTGTCGAATCTCCAAGTACCATCTGTGTTGATTATCAACAGATTGAGTGCTTTAACTCCAATAGGTACGGATTTCATCAGTATGGGATTTCCGGTCGTGTTTTTGAAATTCACAAATTTTGATACCCTTCTAGCTTGAGGGCAGCCCAGTCAGTATGTTAAGTCCAATGGCAATACCAATCATTCCTGCCAGTTCAAAGCCATACTCTTTGAACTGGTGAATTAATCAGGACCACACTGATCCTTAGTTTTCGGCTCATAGAACCAGCCCTATAGAATTTTGGCACTAAACTTGCACAATATGTGGACAGTTTTTTTACTTTTTCTAAAATTTTGAGCCAAATCGATAAAGAACTGAACTGACCGAGAACAAAACTTTTGAATAAAGTTTGACAAAGGGGGTGAACACTTTTTTACGTATCTATACTGTATATTTATTCTTAAAAACAACTAACAAAGTAATGTAATACGAATAACTAATCTCTTCCTACAAATCGAGATAATTGTCTTGAATTACTTGAGCACTCGAATCATCAATATCATCGTCATCAGGCTCTACTTGACCCCCTAAACACTTGCCGAAGAACTGTTCAACCAGCGAAGCAGTAGCTAGCTTGTTTTCTGGTTTCAGGAAGATGTGTCCTTCGTCAGGGAAGATCACATAGCTCACTGGAATGTTCTGCTCAGTGACAGCTTTTGCTATTGAATCTGAACGTTTTCCGTTGGACCCTTCAAGTGGTTCAGTCACTAACCTGACTCATTCCTCTTCACCCTGACATCATTTGCACCTTGAATAATCATCAGAGGCTTTTTGATCTTGTCAGCATAATAGAGTGGTGATCTGTTTCGCAGGAATTGTTGGCCTGTTTTAAAAATAAGATTAGATTCTGAGAGCAAAGGAAACCTCCTACCATAGGCTGTATTTGGATCCCCACCCACTCTCTTCACCATCGAATTGTAGAAAGTCTTCCAATAAGGTGGAATGGTTTTGAGCAAATTCTCCAGATTCGAAGGCCCGACCACATCAACTCCACATGCAAACACATCAGGGGTAAATGCAAGGGCTGCCAGCGTGGCATAGCCGCCATAGCTAATTCCATAAATGCCAACTTTGTCTCTCTGCGCTATGCCAGCATTGATGGCCCACTGTGTAGCGTCCAACAGGTCATAGTGCATTTTGCGTCCCCATTCGCCATTGCCTGCAGCTAGCCAGCTTTTTCCATAGCCTGAGGAAGCGCGGAAGTTGCACTGCAACAACATCCTGAATGTGAGTTCAGTGATCTCAATCAACTCAGCTTTACCTGCATCACTGCATAACCTCTGTTGGCCAAAAGTTGCACATCGCTTTGGAAACCCCATGTGTCTCTTCCCCAAGGACCTCCATGAGGGTACATCACCATAGGCAATGGTTGACTGCTGTAACGTCCAGTGGTTGAAGGGTCAGTCGCAAACTGAAAGAAAGAAAGTTAACATTAAACTTTTGTCACTAGACCACCTGGTGTGAAGTCTTCCAGATGTATGTATGTATGCAGTAAAACAATGACATACAATCTATACCTGAGCTGGAATGGTCACATAACACATTTGCGTGTAGCCGTCTCTGGTGCGAATAGGGACTGCTTGCATTTTGGCATGCTTGTATTGAGCCAGCTTTTGATTGGATGTAAACAACAGATGGGCTAATCGTTTGTCTCGTTCGTACAAGTAATACTTGTCTGGAGATTCGTCCGACACCCATTCAATCAGCCATTTGTTCAGATCTAAACATCATGGTAACAGTGTATAGTCTATATAGGCTTGAGTCTGTTGAGGCCAGTAAGGTTGCCATTTTAGGCACTGAATCAACACAATGCAAGTCGGTTGGTATTCAGTCAGCCAGTTGGTCTGTGGCTGGTTTGATTGGTCAGTTGGTCAGTCGGCCGTGGCGTATCCAGGGGGTGTAGGGTGGGTACACCCCCCTTTGCAGTGGAGCAAGGAAGACGAAGTCTGTCAAAAATAAGCGAAACTAATGAATCAAGTACGAAAACTTTTTATTTTTTACTCAGAATACCGTTTAAATGCGTTTTTGAAGGCTAAATTTTCAAAATTTTCTTGCCCTGGTCGGGCAGAAGCCCAACCAGGCCACTATAGACTACTAAAGCTTGTAATTTCTGTTAATGTTAAGCCTCGAATGTGTTTTAAACGCGTTTTTAAGGCAAATTTTGCTAAATTTTCTTACCCTGGTTGGGCCGCTGCTCAACGAGCTGCCCAACCAGGCACTTTCAAAATTTTACACCCCCCCTTTCCGAAATCCTGGATACGCCACTGTCAGTCGGTTCATCAGTTGGTCAGTTTGTCGGTCGGTCGGTCGGTCGGTCGGTCGGTCGGTTGGTCGGTCGGTCGGTCGGTCGGTCGGTCGGTCGGTCGGTCGGTCGGTCGGTCGGTCGGTCGGTCGGTCGGTCGGTCGGTCGGTCGGTCGGTCGGTCGGTCGGTCGGTCGGTCGGTCGGTCGGTCGGTCGGTCGGTCGGTCGGTCGGTCGGTCGGTCGTCCACTTCAATGGATCA
The DNA here is from genome assembly GCA_030248155.1 of Sabatieria punctata. Taxonomy (NCBI): domain Eukaryota; kingdom Metazoa; phylum Nematoda; class Chromadorea; order Araeolaimida; family Comesomatidae; genus Sabatieria; species Sabatieria punctata. Next base: position 14,919 of record JASANB010003342.1, read on the forward strand.
GTCAATGGAATTGGTGGCTCGGTCAAGCATTTTGTTGGCTAGAGAGTTTGTGGATCAGTCCGTCAGTTAGTTGCCAGTTAGTCAGTCACTTGGCCGATCAGTTGGTCAATCAGTCGATGGGTCGATTAGTTAGTTGGACAGACAGTTAGTCACTCAATCAATCAAAGACAAACCAGTAGTGGTTCCAGCAATCATGGGTCTTCCTCTTGGTTGCAGACCCTTCAAGTAACTGAAATCAGCCTGCAGAGATGGGTCAATCACTTCAAAGTTAGGATAGTCATAGTCCACATAAGCTGCTAATGGTTTAAACTTTGTAGGGTGCATCCATATGCCTGATCTAATTTGGGCTGCATTCAAAAACTGCTGCTGAATATCAGCTTGAGTTGGCAGAAAAACTGGTTGCATATAGTTTGGATTGTTGAAATCCGTAACAAACAGCGCATCTGCAAGCAAAACTGGATTATCTCACAATGATGGTCACTAGAGGAAGACTGACTTAAGTCGCGGTTGTCACTGCTGACCCAGAAGACCTTGCTGTTTGTGATGTCAAAACCCACAGGCTTTGTTGACATCTCATCGACCATGCAAACTTTTCTGTAGAATTGCCACTGAACACCAATTCCACCAGGTGGCAACTGCAAGGGTCGGTAGTAGTCGATATCTCCTTGTTCATTCTGCTTTGACGCCAGTCGTAACTGAAGATCGTTGTCAAAGAAGAATTCGCCGAATCCGTCATTTTGCAAAATTGGCTCTTTTGTTATGGTGTTGATGTTGACCTTGTAAACGTCATGAAACCTAAACTCGATTAGTCATGAATGAATGAATGAATGAATGAATGAATGAATGAATGAATGAATGAATGAATGAATGAATGAATGAATGAATGAATGAATGAATGAATGAATGAATGAATGAATGAATGAATGAATGAATGAATGAATGAACACAGATAGACAGAGACAGCTGTGAAGAAATATCAACATGACATGTTTATATTGATTGATTGATTGATTGATTGATTGATTGATTGATTGATTGATTGATTGATTGATTGATTGATTGATTGATTGATTGATTGATTGATTGAAAAACAGTTCCTTCCTTACCTTGGATCTCTGTTGTTTATTCCCAAAACAATCTGGTCAGGTCGTTTTGAACTGGCAGCCAAAATTTTCGTTTGCACATTATCGGAGTCGGTCAGTCTGGCGATTTTCGGGGTTGCAGTGGAGACATCCAACAGATACGCAATCCAGTTTTCATCTCCATTATTGTCCTTCAAATAGATTATCTTCCCCGGGAGGTAGGTCCACGAATAAACTAAAAGGAAGAAAGTAAAATGTGCAGACAACAAATAACTTTTTTCATGTGAATTTACTCTGAATTCCACTGCCTCTTTCAGAAGTAACCGGCCGATCTAAATCCAACTCGTGTCCAGGTCTCATCGACTTTATCCAGATATTCATCACTCCTTCCACGGGCGCCAAATAGGCCAGCTGTTTCCCATCCGGACTGATATGGACAGCAGTTTTCTCAGGATTGCCGATTAGCAATTCTCTAGGTACCAGCCGATTGCCATAGGTAGTAGTGATTCGATTATCGACAGGAATCGATTGATCAGAGATAGGTTGATCTGGACCGGAGCTGTCTGGAGAGGTAGATGAAAAGAGCAAAGTAAACAGACCCTGTATCAGCTGGTCCAACTGCATTGTGAGAATTTTCCGGCCACCAGTGGGCCAGACACTGAGAGTGTATTTAAAGCTTTGAAAAGTTATTAGAGTCACTGGAGAAGCCGGTCCCAGTAGAATAGCACCGGCAGCAGCATTTGTTTGTGCAACGGATCTAGGTCGACCTTGGCTTTTAATAGTAAGGCTGTGGGTGAAACTCGTGAAAGATTTAACGGTTGTTTGTTTGTCTGCGAGATTAGAAGACCATTCTAAAGTAGACATCGGCCTTGTAGTGACTGACGATATTTTATATTATAATTTTGACAGCCAAAGATATGTAGATAGCTTCCTTCCACCTTCTATTTTTTGTCAAAAAGTTTCGCAAATATCTTTGACACATTCATGTACTAGGGGGTTGGGGTTACCTCCCTGCTGGAATGGCGAAACCCTTCCTTACCCCCACCACTGGGACCCCCTGACCCAAAAGTACAAGTACCAGTAGTGGCTCCAGTACTAACAAACTGGCTCAAAAAACACTAATTTTTAGCCTAAAATTTGCTTCAAAAAACTTTGAAAACCGAATTTAGCGTTTCCACTGCTGATATTGCAATTTTCCTGCCTATTATTGTAAAAAAATATAAAAAAATTGCCCAAAATATTGCCCTCCAGAAAATCGGATGGGAAGTCCTCTTGAGGTTCCGATCTGGAGGTTGACCTTTGCTTAGGGCAACCTTTGAACCCACCCTGTTACTGTGCATGTACGACTGTATGAGGTACATGTACTGTACCTATGTACATCCACCCACTTTCCCAATGAGTGACAACAAAACGCCTTAAAATTGATAAATGATAAGGTCCAAAACTATTTGTTTTGTCTTCATATTTCTATATTTTCATTGTTCCTGTCCTGATATGCAGCTTTTCGATAAACTAACGGTCATATTTCAAAATTTTTGCAGAAAATAAAGAGAAGTACTGTTATTTGGTGAATATAATGAACCTAATGAAGTCTGCAGAACTAAAACTAATCGGTTTAAATGCATTAATGGCCTTATTTCTCATAAACTCATAGGGGCCGTTCATAAACGACGTCGTTCCAAAATCCCGATTTTTCGGACCCCCCCTCCCCCCAAAATCGCCTTGCGTCGTTTCTTGGGAACCCCCCCCCTATGGCGACGTCGTTTTCTGTTTACCCCCCCCCCCGATAAAAGGGCAGTACATACAGTACTGTCACGTTTTTTTGTTACCATACTGCGCAATCAATAGAATAAATCCCTACAACCACTCTGGAAAGCTTTTCTGTATGGAGAAACGTTTGACAGAATGTGCATAAATCGAAAATAATGTAATTGAAGTACCCTAAAATTTATAAAAAAGCGACGTCGTTTTTTGCTAACCCCCTCCCCCTCCTGGTGCGTCGTCTATCGTCGCATTTCAGCCGACCCCCCCTCCCCCCCTCTGGAACGACGTCGTTTATGAACGGCCCCATAAATAAGTAACTCGAAAATTTTTCGCTAACTTACTAAACTCAGAGAGGGAATTTAGTTACAAACTTTTACTTACAAAATTCAAATTTGAAAAGTTGTAACTACTGTTGTTTGTGTATACACATACACATTTACCATACACAAAAATACACATTGTTTTTTCAATGTGTATACACATACACATACACATACACATTGAAAATTCTGATACACATTACCATACACAAACGGTACTCAAAATGTGTATTTTTGTGTATGTGTATTTGATCAGCAAAAGTAGATAAAATTTCGAGCAGAATCGAAAAATTTCGATGTTTTTGCTGCAGTATTAAACAGTAGAAATCTTCATGAAGCCTTAAAATGGGCTAACTAACTCGATTTCAAAGCTATCTAAGGTTTCAAGCAGCAGACATTGAGAGATTTGATTTTCCTAGCATTTATGACTAAAACTCTGCCAAAAAATTTGCATTTTCAGTACAATACACATACACAAATATACACAAAAATACACATTGTTTTATTGAATGTGTATACACAAATTACCATACACATTTGAAGGTAAATGTGTATACACATACCATACACATACACAAACGGAAAATCCAATACCAAACAACAGTAGTTGTAACTAACTTTTACTAACTAAATTCAGAAAATTGGTATCCTAGACTGGTTTTATGATTCTTAACGCTTTCTAGCTCCTTCTGCAGTCTTTTCAGACCAGAAATACACGTGTTACATAGATATAAATCACGAAACAGGCATGCAACAGTGCCTGACAGGCTCCATTAATAAACGCTATGTGCAAATTTTCGTACAGCAGTTTGCATTTTTATTTTATCATGCCAAGTTTGGTCTTTTCTGCTGTTTTTCTAACAGTTTTAAGTCAGTATGGCCTATTATACATCGCAAAAGTCCATTTTTAATAGAAAAATATCATAAACTAGCCTTTTTTCCGACAAAAACACACCTCACATCATGTTCACATTCCTGAATTAATGATTGACTCAGCCCTCTTGATATAACAATTTGTAAAAATGATTTATTTACCTGACATTGGATTCGGGTATTACACACTAGGTGCAGCAGAAATCACGCCATAAATAGTAGGCTGATAACTCAGTGGAACGTGAGATATTTCAGTGCGTAGCAAACGTTTTTATCCAAGTTTAAACTTTACAACATATAATATAGTCTCATAAACTTGTGATTCTGATCTCATATGTTTTTGCTTCGTATCGTATAGCGTTTATTTGGATCTGGAAAGTCAGCTATTTTAGACATTCGGTTATGTCTGCCTATTTTAAGTAGTGAAAGAGATTCACACTATATAACACTCACTGGTCTAACCCTCTTGTCATTGTTGTTTTGTTTGTTAGTAAACTGCTCTCTCTCTCTCTCTCTCTCTCTCTCTCTCTCTCTCTCTCTCTCTCTCTCTCTCTCTCTCTCTCTCTCTCTCTCTCTCTCTCTCTCTCTCTCTCTCTCTCTCTCTCTCTCTCTCTCTCTCTCTCTCTCTCTCCACTCACGCACTCGTCTCTCAAGCTCTCTTCCTTCAATCGCCAGCTACTACCACTTTGGTGATCGTCAGGCTCAGCCGTAGCCCCGATCGACGCTCACTCGTTTCCCGTTCCTCTACCTCTACAAGCATGTCTCTCTCTCACGTCTCGCTCAAGTCTCTCTCAAGTTCTCCCGTCCTCTCAACTCGTCTCAACCCTACCGCATGCAGCCTCCTCGATTCCTGTTCAACCGTGGTTCCGCTTCCCGCTCTACCCCATCTCTCCATCTGCGGGCAGGATCAGGGTCGCCGCCAAGCGTTTCTCCCGTGGTTTCTCTCATCTTCATTCATCAACCCGATGCTCAGCTTCACTCATCACCGCCTCGTTCGTCACCTCATGCTCAACTTCGCTCCTGAACCCGCTCCCAGTTCTCGCAGAGCCCAAGCGAATACAACCCCACCGAATGCAGCTTCTCTCGTTTCCCGTCCCAAGTTCAGTGCAGTTCGGTTCGGTTCAGTTCGCAGTGGTTTCAACTCGTCTCCAAGCTCCTGATCACTCCAACGGCCGTCAGGCACAGAGGAGGCCCTCATGACGTCCGTTAGGGGGAGTGATGAAAGAGATTCACACTATATAACACTCACTGGTCTAACCCTCTTGTCATTGTTGTTTTGTTTGTTAGTAAACTGCTCTCTCTCTCTCTTCAGTAGATACAGTAAGTGTTGCACTATAATACGATTTTTCCGAAGAACTTTATTCAGATGTTTGTATACAAATACATAGGCAGCAGGAAGCAATGTAGAGTACTGTAATCAGCACAGCTATGCACAGTGCAACAGCCCAAAGTACTGTAAAAGATCACACCAAATCCAGATTTCCGTTTTCAATTATTTTAGCTGAAGATTGTCTCAGATCATTGCCAACAGACTCTGCCTTTCCTTTGAGACAGGACTTCAAAAAATTCTCAATCAACGCAAGATTAGCTAGGCGATTTTCCGGTTTCCTGAATCCATGCCCTTCATCTGGGAACAGTACATAAGTGACCGGTATACGAAGTTTGCTCATTTGCTCAACTAGAGAATCTATAGAGAATCATATTTGGCTTTTTGACATGAGATAATAGGTGAAACTATTGCCTGATTCATTCCGCTTGACTCTTGGATCGTTGGCACCTTGTGCGATGAACAATGGCTTCTTGATGTTTTGCGCAGAGTAGTAAGGTGAACGATTGCGCAATAGCTGTTGGCCTGTAAACAAACAGCCAATCTCTGTATTTTCCCTAAGAAACTTTCATTGTACGTATTACGGTACCTTGAGGAGTTCTGTGATCTCCAATTCTGCTGGTGAACGTATTCAGAAGTGGTTTCCAGTAAGGCGGAATCGATTTGAGAAAAGTGATCAAATTAGAAACACCACAGATGTCCACTCCGCAAGCAAAAATATCAGGAGTGAAAGCTAAGCCAGCCAGAGCTGCATAACCACCATAACTGCCGCCATAAATGGCAATTCTGGTAGGATCAGCCACTCTAGCCCCTATTGCCCACTCCACACCGTCCAATAGGTCATAATGCATCTTTCTTCCCCACTCAAGATTTCCAGCGGTTTGCCAGATTTTGCCGTAACCAGTTGAACCACGAAAGTTGCACTAAATATTTGTTACATAAATGCAATCGAGTGAGTTACAATAAGCAAATACTTGCAAAACAGAGTATCCCCGGTTAGCAAACAGCTGAACTGAGCCGTCGAAACCCCAACTGTCTCGGAACCATGGACCCCCGTGAACCATCAGCACCATAGGTAGTGGCTGCGTTGTCATTCGAGCCATTCTTGAGGTAACTGTAGACATGGGTACAGCATTCAGGTCATACTGAAAATTTATAACTGAATTTCTGTTTAACAATGTTTTGTGATCATTTTTAGTTCAAATCTCTGCTTACTTGTGCTGGCACCGTTAGGTAGCAAATTTGGGCATAACCATCTCTTGTAGTCACCGATATTGGAGTTGTTTTTGCATGTTGATGCGCTGCCAGCTTTTCATTTGAAGAGAACAAAAATACTGCTCTCTTTTCTCTTCTTTTGTACAAATAGTATTTTGCAGGAGCGTTGTCACTGATCCAGGTGACCAACCAAGTGTCGAAATCTGCAATAGAACAAATTCCAGTCTAGCATTATTGTTATTGAGGTTATTGTCATCATCTTCATTGTCGTCGATGTCGGTGTCATCATCATCATCATCATCATCATCATCATCATCATCATCATCATCATCATCATCATCATCATCATCATCATCATCATCATCACAATGATCGAATCATTGTCATCATCATCGTCATTGTCATCATCATAATTGTTGTCATCATCATCATTGTCTTTGTTGTCATTGTTGTCATCATCATCATCTATTGTATTTCGCAAACAGTTTCTACTCTGACAGAGGACACTCATTTTACCCAGAGTAGTGTCAGTTATAAGCGGTCGTCCCCTGTCTTCCAAGTTCTTCAGGTACTGCATATCCGCGACTATCATTGGCTCAAGCACAATGTATTCAGGGTAGTCAAATTTTTCTACCACCGCCAGTGGTCTCTTCTGCGTTGGATGCATCCAAACTGCTTCAATGTCACCACGTTTAGCTGCATAAATAAGCCTCTTTTGGAATGGCTTTTGAAAATCTGTTTCATAAAGTGCATCTAGAACACAGTTTGTGAGCAGTGTGCCTATTTTACAAATTTTGTTTCTTACTTAGATTCCTTCCTTCACTGCTCAACCAGTACAGCTTGGTGTTTGTGCTGTCAAATCCATTAGGCTGCGTGGCATATAGTGCATCTGCCATGTTCACTCTCTTATACAGTTCCCATGTGGTCTTATTCTGGTAGGGACTCCTGACAGGTTTGTAGTATTCCATTCCAGCTCTCTCATTTTCTTTTATCGCCAACCGTAGGTCTAGATTGTTGTCAAACACAAATCCAATGAATTGATCATTTTGTAGAATTGGCTCCTTTGTTTTTGTTCCTAGGTCCACCTTGAATAAATCATGGTATCTGTAAAAATAGTTTTTCATCTTTGATAGTTGCAACATTTTGCTCTTCACCTTGGATCCCTATTGTTGATGCCAACCACTAGTTTGTTGGGTACTCGGCTGCTGGATGATATGAGCCTGGTTTGAACGTTTGCTGAGTCTGTCATCTTAGTTGTGATTACGTTAGGGCCGCGAAAGTCAGCCAAGTACGCGATCCAGTTTTCATCACCAGCTGTGTCCTGGATATATGCAAGAACCCCGCTGATGTATGTAAATTTGAATGCTATAAGATAAATAGATATAATGTAGTATGAGGATTTCTTTAGCATTTCAGTTTAAAGTCAGGCAGTTTAGCGTAGGGTTTATTCTAAATTAATCTTCTGAATGTATCGGAAGTTTCTGGCTTTCTGATTATGTTCACAGTATGGAATTCTGATACGTTTGGTCCAGCTTTCCTATAGGTTGTTCTCAGATTGTCTTGGTTTAGTGCAGTAAACTGATAAACTGAAAGTTTATTTTTTTAATCATTTCAACTGCAAGCGTCATCTGAACATCTAAAACAACAAATTTTCAGTTTGTGACTGGTTGAAAACGCCTTTCCAAGGGGGACCTGAAATAGCTTTCGGATAGTTCTGCAACAGCTTTCAGATATGTTTATCATAATTTTTTGCTTTCCGATAGATTGGTCAACTACGCCATATGGCGTTGGTATATTGCAAAGGGGTATAAATAAAATAAATAAAGTTATTTATTTAAAGGGGTATTTGAGTCTCATGTATATATTGGTTGAACCAAATTTTATCTCTTGAAAAGGTTTGCTGTATGTAAAGCAAAAATCTAAAAGGTAAATGATAAGAAGCCGTGAATCGTCAGTTTCTAAAAATAGTGGCCTTATGGAAAGGTCTGGTAGGCTCGTGAATAGAAGGTTTTTGAATCATGCCTAACATTTACCCTATCAGTTTATGGCAGCCAGATTACTGACTTGTTTATAAAGGTTGACTGCTCAAAGTTTTCTAACAGTCTTTCCAAGTCAGGTGTCTCACTCACCGAACTAACCAACCAATATGTATAAGTTATTCTTGTTGCTGGCATTGAGTAAGTTTTTCTGCGAAATGGCATAAAATTTAACTAAATGATTTACCTTTGCAATTTAATCTAATCGTACATGTTTCACAGGTCATCCGCCTTTGCAGCAGGGAGCGGGTAGAGTAGAGTACTAAATAGTCTTTCCGATCAAATTAAAATTAAATAACAAAATTAAATTGTTTTGGCCAAAATCATCAAGTAAATAGCAATTTAATAACAAATTAAATTTCTCGCGATGACTGCCAAACAAATTAAAATTATATTAAATTTCGTAAAATTGGCCTTGAAATTTGATACAAATTTGATATGAATTTGATATAAATTTGTTTGGTTCGGCAGCTTCACTAACCAAAGTCTGTCTACAAAACAACAAGTTCAGTCCAAAGATGACCTTGTTCATGCTTTTAGCAAAAATATCAACTGATTAAATGCTAATTTGTAGACCATTTGTCACCATCTAAAGAAAGTTCAACTCATTTTGGGCTGACACGGCACAGGTTTTGAGCTGCTTCCTCAGGAATTTAGTATTGATTTTAGCAAATTTATATTTAATTCATATCAAATAACAAATTTGTATAAAATTAAATTTCAGAATTTGGGTACCAAGCAAATTAAGAGCCGTTTTTTATAAAACCCAGGCAGGTGGCGGAACATGAAATTTTCTGACCTATACTTTTTATGTGATGAATCGATAGGTCTTCAGTAGAAAACACCACCACTGCGGTATTTTTTCTCTCCGATACCTCTTGCGGTATTTATGGCCAAAAACGTCATTTTGGACATTTTCGACTCCAGGAATAGTGTACTTGCACCGATTGGGCTCATATTTTCAGCAT
>JASANB010003343.1:0-53390 GCA_030248155.1 Sabatieria punctata
ATTCCATTTTTTTCGGTAATACAAGGAGTACAGGCCTGAAACTTGCAGGAATGATTGGTGTTGCTATTGGGCATAACATACTAAGCGCGGACAGCCCTGTAGCTCAAACGCCACTAAAATGGGGGAATTTCAAAAACATGACGAAATATGACTTTTCTTCGTAAAACCGGCAAAATGACGATTCTAAAGAGTTTCAATTTTCAAAAAACGCTGCAGGGATGGTTTCTATGGTGTGGAACAGAGCTTAAATATCAGTTTCATTTATTTGTCGAACTTCCTGCTACAATCTATGTTGATTAACAACAGATTCAGTGCTTTGATTCTAGAAGGTGCAGATTTCTTAACTATGGGATTTTCACTCATGTTTTTGAAATTCCCCCATTTTAGTGCCCTTTGAGCTACAGGGCTGTCCGCTTAGTATGTTATGCCCAATAGCAACACCAATCATTCCTGCAAGTTTCAGGACTGTACTCCTTGTATTACCGAAAAAAAATAAATTTGCGTGGACCACCCTCATTCCTAGTTTCGGATCATAAAACCAGTATGAGTTGGAATTTTGGCACTAAACTTGCAGAATACTTAGCCAACCTTGTTTTTAATTTTTGCTGAAAATTTGAGCCAAATCGGTAAAGAAATGACTGAGAACGGACCGTTTGAGTGAAGGCCGAAAAAGCGATGGGACATTTTTTTTATCTATACTGTATTTCAGTTGATACAGTCAGGCACTTAACGCCGTTTATGGTACCGAGGTACCGGCAGGCATCTAGGGTGGTGGTACCATATATGGTACCGTCACCATATATGGTACCACCACAGGCCCCGAAGGTGGGGGCATACATGTAACAGGTCATCCGCCGATGGGGGGAGGGGGGTTGGGGGTGGGGGGGGGTCTGGCGCCGGCCGGGGGGTCTGAGCCAAAAATTTGGTAGGGGGGTTGGGCATTAAAAAACGATCAAAAATCGAAAAAAATTGCAATTTTTGGGCTAAAAATCGCTAATTTGGGCTGAAATACAGCTTAAGTGCTGTTTTGCAGGCGATTTTGGCAATTTTTGTGTCTGAAATTGTAAAAAATTACAAAAATTTGCTCAAAAATTTACTTCCCAGAAAAATCGGAGGGGGGTCGGCGAAATCGTCTCGGGGGGGGGGGGGGGGTGCGGGGGGGGGCTTGGCTAAGTGGGGTGGGGGCCGACCCCCCCAGACCCCCTGTTGCATGTATGGGTGGGGGTACCATATATGGTACCACTACCCTAGGTACCGGTACCATATATGGTACCGGCACCTTATCTGGTGTCAGTACCATAAACGGTGTTAAGAGTCGGTCCACGAAAAAATCGAACATTGACGCGAAGACCTCTGTACAGCTCATTTTTCAAAATCACCGCACAGATGTGAAACTTTCAGCCATTGTAGACCTTGAAAAGAGATGAAAAAGTTTGCCATCCGATTTTCTCTAGCTGCATTTGAACCCAAGTTATGGACCCTCGAAAAATCGGGATTTTTGCACTCTCCAGTGGCACCACCCTAAATTTGAACGGCTGCGGTTCACTAGTCTGTGGACCAAATTTTATCAGTTGTGGCTCGTTAGAAAGACCGTTTCACGTAGTTCCAAGCGCTTCTGCCAGATTTTCAAAACATTGATCTGATCTTGTGCAATTCGCCATAAACTTTAACAGGCCATATCTTAAAATTGATCATGGTATCTCAAAAAGTGACTATCATATTCGGAATCTCCGTTCTTTTGTGCGTCTAATAGTACCAACCATATTTATATGGAGTTGCAATCTGACAGTCAAACGATCAGCTGAAAGTAGGGTGGTCGGACACTCAAAAATCCGGTTTTTTTGCGCTTTTCGGTCACCCACCAAAGTTTGAACGGCTGCCATTCACTAGTCTGCTGACCAAATCTTATCAGTTGTGGCTCGTTAGAAAGACCATTTCAAGTAGTTTCAAGCGCTTCTGTCAGATTTTCAAAAAATTGATCTGATCTTGTGCAATCGGCCCTAAACTTTAACAGACCATATCTTAAAATTAAACATGGTATCTCAAAAAGTGACTATCATATTCGGAATCTCCGTTCTTTTGTGCGTCTAACGGTACCAGCCATATTTATATGGAGTTGCAATCTGACAGTCAAACGATGAGTTGAAATCGTTTTCAAAAATCGAGTTTTTTTGCGCTTTTCGGTCACCCACCAAACTTTATCTAGCTGTCATTCACTATTCTGTTGGCCAATTATTACCACTTATGGCTCATTCGAAAACTAATGTGATGTATACTATGATAGTTTTGTTGCTGGTCAAAAATTTTTGAGGCATTACGTGCAATTTGTCCTGGACTTTGGTGAGTCGAATCTCAAAAGCGAATTATTTTCGAAAGCAGCTGAAAGCAGATTCCGAGTCTCCGTTCGCTTCTGCGCCTAACGGTAACAACCGCATTTATATGGACTTGCACTTTGACAGTCAAACGATCAGTTGAAAGTAGGGTGCTCAAACACGTTAAAAAACCAGGTTTTTGTAGCTTTTCGGTCAGCCCCCAAAATTTGTCTAGCTGTCATTCGCCATTCCATCGGAAATATTTTTGACAAATGTTACCGTTAGACGCCGAAAAGAACGAAGACTCCGAATCTGCTTCCAGCTGCTTTAGCAAATAATTCGCTTTTGAGATACGACTCACCAAAGTCCAGGACAAATTGCACATAATGCCTCAAAAATTTTTGACCAGTAACAAAACCGGCATGGAATAGGTCAAATTAGTTTTCAGTTGAGCCATAACTGGTAATAATTGGCGGACAGAATAGTGAATGACAGCTAGACAAAGTTTGGTGGGTGACCGAAAAGCGCAAAAAACTCGATTTTTGAAAGTGTCCGACCACCCTACCTTCAACTGATCGTTTGACTGTCAGATTGCAATTCTATATAAAAATGGTTGGTACCGTTAGATGCACAAAAGAACGGAGATTCCGAATATGATAGTCACTTTTTAGGATACCATATACAATTTTAAGATATGGTTTGTTAAAGTTTAGGGCCGATTGCACCAGATAAATCCAATGTTTTGAAAAACTGGTAAAAGCACTTGACACTACTTGAAGTGGCCTTTCTAACGAGCCATAACTGATAACATTTGGTCAACAGACTAGTGAACGGCAGCCGTTCAAAATTTGGTGGGTGACCGAAAAGCGCAAAAAGACCGGATTTTTGAGTGTCCGACCACCCTACTTTCAACTCATCGTTTGACTGTCAGATTGCAACTCCATATAAATATGGCTGGTACCGTTAGACGCACAAAAGAACGGAGATTCCGAATATGATAGTCACTTTTTGAGATACCATGTTTAATTTTAAGATATGGTCTGTTAAAGTTTAGGGCCGATTGCACAAGATCAGATCAATTTTTTGAAAATCTGACAGAAGCGCTTGAAACTACTTGAAATGGTCTTTCTAACGAGCCATAACTGATAAGATTTGGTCAACAGACTAGTGAACGGCAGCCGTTCAGAGTTTGGTGGGTGACCGAAAAGCGCAAAAAAACCGGATTTTTGAGTGTCCGACCACCCTACCTTCAGCTGATCGTTTGACTGTCAGATTGCAACTCCATATAAATATGGTTGGTACTGTTAGACGCACAAAAGAACGGAGATTCCGAATATGATAGCCACTTTTTGAGATACCATGTTCAATTTTAAGATATGGCCTGTTAAAGTTTATGGCGAATTGCACAAGATCAGATCAATTTTTTGAAAATCTGACAGACGCGCTTGAAACTACTTGAAATGGTCTTTCTAACGAGTCATAACTGATAAAATTTGGTCCACAAACTTAGGAACCGCAGCCGTTCAAAGTTAGGGTGGTGCCACTGGAGAGTGCCAAAATTCCGATTTTCGAGGGTCCATAACTTGGGTTCAAATGCAGCTAGAGAAAATCGGATGGCAAACTTTTTCATTTCTTTTCATAGTCTTCAATCGCTGAAAGTTTCACATCTGTGCGGTGATTTTGAAAAATCAGCTGTACAGACCAATGTTTGATTTTTTCGTGGACCGACTCTTAAGTGTCTGACTGTGATACCGTCAGAATGGAAGGTCAGTCAACCGACAAGACGACACCTAGACCTAAGCATGGCCGAATCCTCTTTCGGTACGTATGCATTACAGTAGCGCTAGGTTTCTGGAATTGATCAAGCCAGCTGCGGCTATCCACCTGGCTGTCAGATTTGATAACGTTTTTATACGCAAGCCACGAACTGTCTGCATGGTCACATTCAGAGCGACGCTGTTCCTTTGAAGAAAGCAATTCAAAACTCAAGACCTTGCACTCGAAACCGATTTCTTGAAGTCAGGCAGACCCGTACAGCGAGCAACAACAGCGCGGCAGAGGGCAGCGGCAGCGGGATGGTTTAAAGTTGCCGCGGCACAACGCGGCGCGGTTCAGAAAAAGGGGCAGTGATTGGTCCCGTGCTCGGTTGGTGGAAGGTCGAAGGAATACGAATCAACTGGATAGCTCCCTACATCACGGCAGCGTACACGAGAGGCCCAACTGATAAACGGTCAAACTGACTTTTATTATTTACTTTTATTCGAACACGTACACAGTAGTGTTGTTGAAGAGGAAAACCAAACTGCAATTAGCGGGCGTACGGCTCCTTTGACTAGGGATGGGCACGCTTCGTCCGGCTGCGCCGTTTAGAAAATACAAAAATACGGGCAAAATATGGTCCGAAAACGGTTTTCGCAACTTCAAGCGCAAATTCTTTTTTATGTTCGGTTATTGATGGTAGGAAGTGATGTACTTATATGAAACAGAGTACGAGCTATCGAATAAGATGCATTTTGAACCATAATTCAGCCGTTAAAGGGCATTTTTTTCTCAAAAACTGAATTCGTCGTTTTTCAACGTCCATTTTCTGTTGAAAGGAGAGTTTATTTAAATTGGTTTCAATCGGATTTGAAATCAGCGTAACTTGTTACCTATATAGCACCACTCTTTTTCTTAGCACAGTTTGACGCGGTCCCCACAAATTGGATTCTTTCTTAACTACTGAAAATCGGCTTTTTCGTGGATTTTTTTCGTGTTCCTGATTGTTGTGATAAAACGATGAATTTGGCGAAACGGTTTCAATCGGTTCTGAGTACAGTAGACTTCAGGCTTTCGAATGATACAAGAATTGGCTCTCTGCTGTTTGTCGTTAACCCCACAAACGGTGTTGAAGTTTCTGTAATCCTAAATTTTTCCCATTTCAGTATTTTATTTTGTGCAACGCTTGCAATCATTCTTTTTCGCATTAATTTAGATGTGTTTCGCATATTCACGGCCTTCTAGTAGATTTTAAACAATCAAGTGGGTTGCATCTTCGTAAATCGCGCCACAGAAAATCAGTCCCAGTTCAAACGTGCGACCAAATGCTAATTACTAAACTGCGCGGCTCGCACAAAAACTGTTTTTAACCCCCTCCAACAAACCGGGGTGCGGCGCGAATCAACTCAATTGTTCGGATTATTACGAAATTAGCTCGGCGCGAATAGTTCGAGAACTATTCGGATTAGCGATGAGTCATGCTGGCACGGGGTGATCGAGGATCACCCCGTGCCGTCTGGCTGACTCGATAGGATCAATTCGTATTTGTCATTTTAACTGAACCGCGCGTCCACTAGGTAGGTTGCGTGCAATACTAGGTCGTCTTGTATTTTTAGCTTCTATCGAACTTCAGAAGGACGGAAGTTGCTTGTAGACGGTTCTTATTCTGTCTCTGGTTATCAGCGGCCTTCTGCTTCGCTGATATTAGGAAGAATTGTTGTGTACAGAGTGTTGGCTTGATTTGATGGAGGACAAACTGTTGTGACGACGAAACTCTTTTTAGCAGCTAGTAAGTAGCCTATTCCGTCGATTCTGTTCTTGAGGTGCAACCATGATCCGTTATTATCCTGTGTTTTTTTAGCTTGCCCAAAAACACTATCCAGTAACCGGTATTTGTTACATATTCTGTTTAAACACTGGATAATCCGGATGCGACGCTAAATCGGAGGGTCGGCTGACTGGCCGGCCAGGCCATAATTATGCGCCGCTATTGTTATGTTAATCGGGCCGGCCGGCTGAGCCTTCTTCTGATCGGCGACAGGCCTGTCTGGCATACATGGGCCGGGGGTGAGGGGGTTTTACCGGACTCGTCGGAAAATTTTCGTTTTTACACGTTTTTTGGGCTTTTCTGGGATCCCCCTTGTGGAGGAGGAAAATTTTCGCTTTTTTGACGTTTTTTGGAAATTTTTCGTCAGGCAAGGCGGCCGCCGATCAATAGAAGGCTCAGCCGGCCGGCCTGATTAACATAACAATAGCGGCGCATAATTATGGCCTCGGCAGCCAGTGAGCTGACCCTCTGATTTAGCGTCATATAGGTAAGTTGGGCAAATAGTGGGCGTAGCGATATTTCAGAAAGTGCTAGCGAAGCAGTGTGGAATTTATTTTATCCAAAAAAATAAAATTTTCGTTAGGGGTTATGGGTGGCTGAGGGAGGGTCTTAGCCTGCGATGGGAGGGGGTCTCATCCAGTACGGTTATGCTTCCTGCCGAATCGACCTCTTTTGATGGCGCCCAGAAACTTTAGTAGCTAGAAGTTCAGTCGCTGCTTCCAGGATACAATGGATAACTTTCCTTTCCTGAAGCCACTGAAATTGCGATTTTTTGAGCGTTTTTAGTACCCAGCCCCCTTGCCTGAGTTTAGGCTCACTCGCCAGGCCGCTCAAACCCTCCAACCCCTTCGGCGGATGAAATATCACATAGATGGCGGCATACATGGGTCAGAAAAATCCGGAGCGGTGGGTCTGCAGACCTCGGCGGGGGGGGGGGTCCGGAAAAAAGTCCAAAAAAGGCCTATTTTGCCTTAAATAAGCTAAGCGAAAATTTTCTCCCTCCGGGAGGGGTTCGGGGAGGGGGAATGGCCCGCCGAGGGGGTGGTATAGGCCGGCGAGGGGAGGGGTAAACCCCCTTACCCGTTACCCCCCGCGGCTCATGTATGTGTGGCGGTTTTACGATAAATGTAGCCGCCGGTAATTTGCGTCTATTTAAGATTTGGTGTGCTGAGACCGCTGTGATAGTGATGCACAATTCCTTGCCGGGACCACGCAATCGGTATCCGGTGGCGGCTGGGTATGAATGCTGTCAACATTTGGCCTAGTCTCCCTAAAGAGATTCGTACCAAGTGGACGGAGGATTGGACGATTATGCTGGATTTTGTTGGAAAAGTGCAAACATTTCTGGAAACCGAACGGTCGGAAGAGAGGATAGTATTTAAATAATATGGACAGTTCAAAGACTGAACGGTTTTTATGATACGGAAATTTGTTGAATTTGTTTTTGCTCTCTGATTATCAGGAAATGAGATTCTCTTTATATAAAGCGATCGTCGATCGAACTGTGTTTGCCAGACACCGTTTGGTGCCAGTTTTTTACTAGTACTGCCTCACTCTCAAATTCTGCATTCACTATTCAGTAACATGATAAGCACTAAAATCTGTCTGTGCAGTATTCGAAACATCGGGCGCTTGACACTGGTTTGAAAGTACAACTAGAGTTATACAGGAACAATGTAATAGCTGAAATTGCATGTCCAGCAGTCGGCTCCGGCAATCAATGGCACAGACACACAAACAGTTAACATCTCCAAAATCCAATGGTGAATGAAGCGAAACAGAAGTAGTTTACAGAGTTACTAATAGTTGGCTCCGGCACTACAGTGACACAAAGAAAGCATGAACAGATCAGTCTCAATAATAACGTAACGTAATTCGGTAAAACAGAGTAACAGTAGCAGAGCAAGAGTTAAATGGCGTGCCGGTCGGTCGGCTATGGCAATACACTGGCACAAAGAGCAAGCATGGACAGTTCATCCTCAACAGCAAGAGAAACGGCGAGAGAAACGGAAAATTACCATGGCAGAGACAGAGAGCAGCAGTAGCACAAAAACGACCAAAACCTAGAGTCCTCTGCGCCACCGAATTCTCCATCAGACAGCCCACTTTCGAATTCAGAGTCCAGTTTTCATCGTCAATCATAATCGTACTGACAGCCTTTTCTTCCCCGTGCGATTTGCGATGGTAGGAGCGCAGCTTCTGTTGGCTCTGCAGTGCAAAACGATATTCTAAAGAGATAACTTGAAACTAATTTCTTTTAAATAAAACACAACTGTACTCCTAGACTCAAACAGGGTTGTCACTTGTCAGGTAGTGATCCCACCCAGATTTGGGGAAAATTTGTTGCTATTTAGGGGTAAAATCTTGTCTGGGGGTTAGGGGAACAAATCTCAGAGAATTTGGTCATTTTTAGGTCTTGGGGAAATTTTGGTAGGTTCCGAAAATCTGTGGAAATTCCGAATTTTAATTTAATTTGGACCCCCTATGGGCGAAATCACCCTCGACCCCCCACCTGACGGAAACCCCCCTCCTCCCACGTCGACCCAGACCTGTTACATGCATGCTTTCAAACAAGTTCCAGTTCAAGTTCCAAAACGCCTGGAAATGCCTTTTTAGCACGTTTTTTCAATAAGGATGCTAAAAATCACTATTTTAAGCTGCCAAATAGCGTTTTAGAGCTAAAAACAACAAAAACACCGATTTATCAGCAGTGGAAACGCCAAATTCGGTTCCTAAAGGCTTTTCAAGCGAATTTTAGGCTAAAAATTAGTGATTTCTGAGCCAGTTTGTTAGTACTGGAGCCACTACTAGTACTTCTATTTTTGGGCCGTTGGGGGGTGAGGGGGTTGGCCTTTTCAGCTAGGGGGTAACCCCCGAAAGCCCCCTAGTACATGTATGGCTCCAATACAGCTAAAAATTGTTGTTTTGCAGCCGAAGCAATCTTAGTGCCTGAAATTCTACTAAATCGCAAAAAATTGCTCAAAATATCACTTGCCAGAAAAATCGGAGTGATGGTTCGAAAAAATCGTAACAGGGGGTATGGCCAAGGTTGTGTTGGGCAGACCCCCTGACCCCCTGTTGCATTGCATATATGATTCAAGTGGATTTTATAAAAAAATATAAACTAAAACATACATCGTAGGGTCTCTTGCCGTCCTTTACGCTGAATGCTTGTGACCAATCAATTCAGTGCACGAGACAGCCGGGAACGGTACGCATTTGACGTCCTGAACAGTGTATGGGAGGACGCCGCACCTGTCGATGTCACGTTTGACCCCGAAGAAGGTAACCTGATCGGCCCGACAGCGATTGGTCGGAACCACCCACTGAAATCGCATAGTCTGAGGAAATACGACCTCAGAGAAATGGCTTTATCTACAAGCAAATGAAAAACCACACGTAAAAGGTGATCCGCCGATTGTGGGAGGGCGTATGAGGGGTCTGGTGCTGGCCCCTTTAAGACCCAATTGTAGGAGAGCGGCTCAGATAATAAAAATCGCAAAAAATCGCTAATTTGGGCTCAAATACAGCTAAAAAGTACCGATTTACAATCGAATTTAGCAATTTTTAAAGCAACAACTGAATGGAACAAGCTCAAAAATACCTCTCTGGCAGATGGAGACGAAGCAAAACCGGCGGCTACTGCCAAGGGCTCATTTTCAGGATAGAGTTGTCCTAATTCATTCCCCCAACCAGTGTCCTACATTATTCACGTGAAACGAAGACCAAATCTAATTAATTTGAACACATGAAAAGGACTTACATTTGCCATTTCTCTATTTTTAGTTGGCACAACAACACCACAGGCCTTTGTGGCTAGGCAAGACGCACACAGATACTAGACACACACGGTGAGTGAGTGTAGAAGTGCAATGCACGGCGCGCGGCGGTGTGTATTGCCGTTCTAATTTTTAACCAATCAGCAAACACTTCGGATTGGGCTGCTTTTCGGCGGCGCGAACAGTTCGAACAATTCGGATTAGCGATGAATCATGCCGGCACGGGGTGATCGAGAATTGTTCGGATTTTGGCGCGCGCGAAGTAATCGACACGAAACACGAACTAATGGGGTGTGCGCCAGGCGCACATGGTCTGCGGGGAGGGGTTAACACGAATTTCTCTAATTCTTAATGAAATCAAGTGCGGTTTTTTGCGTAATTTATCGCATCCGGCCGGTCATGCTATCGCCGTTTTAGCATAAACCTTTTCTTGTAGCGCGAGTTATTCAACTATATTGCCCATAATAAAAATGGTACCAAGTGCGCCATAGAAAAGTCCTTCGCAGGCGGCTGTCATTAAATCGCATTTTTCTAATTTTTAATGAAATCGAATGCGGTTTTTTGCCTGAATTGTCCTATGCGGTCATGCTATCGGCCCTTTTAGCATATTTTCGTTGTCGTAGCGCGAATTATTAAAAATGGTCGCCCATACCTACTTTGACTGGACGTACACATACCTACGATTTGATAAGATAGGCTCAGAATGGAAATAACAAGAAATAGTTGCACATTTCTGATGTCCAGCAACTAAAGAAACTCATAAAACGACTCAGATTTAATAAAGCGCAAAAACTCGCTAGCAGACAATTGACGTTCTCGCCTAGTTTGTTACATACGATAGCGGCAACTGACCATTCTTCTCTAGATTGCCTGCCCATAATACTTATTCGATACACTTCGCCCTATACTTTTCAGGATCCTTTTTTTGCGCCCTACATTTTTCAGGGTGCTTTATTTACCCCAATCTTCCCCCCTCAATTTTTTCTGTCTCTAGAAATTTTGCTTCCTAAAATTGTTTAGTAGTTTCGAGAAAGTAACAAATCACAAAAATACAGGAAGCAAAGCAAAAAATTTAGGCAAAAACATTTTCGGGGGGAAAATTTTTAGAGGGCGTAAGATTTTAGGGATTACAAATTTTAGGGGGCAAATTAATCACCTCAAGAAATATACTGGGCGCGACAAAGCACCCTTAAATATACAGGACTTATTCTTTATTATGAATAATCTGCAGGAAAATAGTCAGTTTCACTGATTTTCACAACCAAATAGGCTGATTCTCTGGATGGTACCTGTGCTTAGCGAATCGGAGTTGGTCAGAACATACGCGATCGGATGCTCAGGACGTATCTAAGGACCACAGCTGCATGAGTTGAAATCGCTGCAATATGTAGCAAAATCGTCAGTTTTATTCATTTTCACAACTGAATCTGCCGGCTCTCTTGGGATAGTATTGGCGAATCGGAGATGGCCAGAAGAGACATGATGAGTAAAAGCCGATAGTGTATCGAAGAAGTATAGCAGCTACATATAGAAGTACAGTAAAGTAGAAAAACGTAGTTGCTATTTAATGGAGAATCGCCAGTTTCAACAGGTTCCACAACTGAATCGGCTATTTCTCGGGATAGTACTCCGGCATGACAAATTGAAATTGGATAGAAGAGATGCAGAAAGCATACGAAAGAACTATGGCAGCTAGAAAACTTGAAATCGTAGCAATCTGAAGGAAAAACATCAGTTTAGGCACTTTTTGCTTGGGCCTCTTGTTGAACGTTGGTTCAATAATGAGCTATCTAGTAGTTTCGTAATTCTTTGCCGATCTCAATCTTTTTTAAATTTCTGCCTGCAATGGCTTGAATACACGAAGTGTAAGTTTGCTTTTCTTATGTAGTACCTAGCTACATTTTTGAAAATTGGGGCACCGTCGTTCTTAGACACCAGTTATTTCCTGTATGTCTGCTTAATCGATAGCAAGTTATCTAATCACCCATACGTTTCCCCAATCTTTGTACGGTAATTGTGCTTCGTTTGTAGTTAGGGCAATTGCCCACCTTTAGTACTAATGTACAGGTACAATAGCTGTACGCATGCATTTTATAGCGAAGCAGCGAGTTTCCTAAGAGTTTCCCCTCTCGCGCAGGGTCGCCCAAATTTGGCCGGAAAAATGCGTGATGGTCGCGTGCGAAGCTGAAAAAATTTGTCTGATGAAAATGCTGCATGATGGAAAGAATTTAGGAGTTTGTGTGAGGAGGTTTTCCATCACGCATTTTTTTACCGGCCGCCACTTTAAATGCGTGATAGTGCTCTACACTGTAGCATGGCGCGCCAGCCGGCTTCCCTAGATTTTGTGCTCTCTGTCGCCCCAGGCCGGGGCCAGACCACCCCACCCTCCTGTTACCATACATTTTTGCTCCTACATACGCATTTATTTCAGCGACATACAACCTTTGCAAAATGCCATTAAACTTGGCCGTTACTGTGGTTTTATTACGTTTGTTGTCATTTGAAAACAGTTTGGGTGCAGAAAGCAAAAAGACTTTAAACAGCGAATATCAAATTGATTTGTTAGTCAAAGAACAGTGCAGTCTTACGAAGTCGAACAACATTTCGATTTGTTCTCTGGCTCGTTTCTGAATGGTACAACTGTCAAACGTTGAGATCTCTGTGCAAGTTGTTCAGCTAAATTATATATCATCATCGCAGCAGGTTTTCCTCATCCTCTCTAATACCTACCAACAGCCATAAACAGTCGGCCTATATTTTCACCGGTTTTTGCTGAGACTTCCATAAAAATCAAGCCATTGTTGCTAGCTAGCTCTTGAGCGCTCTAAAAATATATAGAATTATCTAATACTTACATGCTGCCTGGCCACAAGGAACTGTGAAAACACCTCAGTAGTTATTTTTCGTTGCTTGTCGAACAAATCACTTTTGTTGCCAGCTAAAGCTATCACAACATCACCACTGAGGCGGTCACTAAGTTCGTTCAGAATTTGCTTTGCTCTTTCAAATGATTCCTGCAATATAAAGTGGTTAGAGGAGATGCCTTTTACTAGTGAAGTGCACGGGTCGAGCATGCCCGTTGAGGATATTGGGCAGGGCGGGCCGGGCATGCACAAAGCAGAAATTTTAGAAATGAAATAAAAATTTGCAGAACAGTGATATTGGCAATGAAGAAAAGGGATTTTTACTATTCCGTTGCATTTCATAACAAAACGGATATTTACTTCTGCTGATGGCTATTGGAGGCTTTATTGGAGAAACACACGCTCGGTTTGCTTCACCAGTAAAGTCTGGTTGGCCCTCAGCAGTAGGAATCTGCTTTATTGTGAAGTGCAACGGAACCGCTATTGTTCTTTGGCAAAATCTGATTCGACTTTGAGGGCAAATATCTGAAGAACTAAGCAGAGTTTCTTAATAAAAACTTCAGCAATCTTTCAAGAATTGATCAACCTTTCATTAAAAAAAGGATCCATTCAAATCGGTTGACATTCATGGTTGCAAAAATATAAAATTCTGCTGGGCTGTTTTATCACTCTTGTTCACTGCCAAAATGTCTGTTTTGACTTTGAGGTCAAATATCTCAGGAACTAAGCAGAATATCTTAATGAATGTTTCGCCAATTTTTGAAGGATTTATTTGTATTTCATCTAAAACAAGGTTCATTGAAATCGGTTGCAATTTGCAGTTGTTACAGTAAAAAAATCTGCGGGGTTCTTTTTTGGCGGACCCTGTACATGCATAGGTTCGGAATGAATGAACCTTAGTATGATGTTACAGTAGACTTACTTTTAGCTTCAATCTTAGTCTTAACTTAATAGGTAGGTTTCCGCTAATGGGGGGTAGTGTCCCACAATAATGTTTTCTCAGAAAATCTGCAAATTGCCACCGTATTATCTCATGTTTTCGTGTCGATAAACACCGACTATATCAAGTACGGTAGCTAGAATAAAACGGATCTAAGAAAATCGAAAAATTTTGCACAAAACAGAAACCGAGTGTATTCTGAATGGCCTATACCTCCTAATATGTGGTGGCGGGGGTAGGAGGCTGAGCTCTGTAGCGTCCTAAATCGACAAAAATGAGCAAACGTAAAAGAACGCACCAAACTAGAGATGTCGTATACGACAATTGCGGCGTTTGAGTCTCTATAATAGATAGGTACCAAAGATTTATATCTGAAAGAAAATGTATTTTGCGCATAGTTCATCGGAAATTCAAAGACCTTTCTTGCCCTGCTGTGTCCCAAATGTTGATTTTGAGCTGGCACTCGCCAATGTTGACAGTCTTTAACGTAACAGCCGCTGTAAAATGCTTTTTAGGCTCAATCCCATTGGATGTGGGGGCCCTACGATCAGATCTACGTGGTTCATTTCGCAACCCCTGATGAGTTGTCATATGGGACGTTTGCCCTTCGTTTACTGCCCAGCCACGTCCTAGCCATGCTGTTGGGTGCCAGTCACTAAGACAGCGCTTGGCATGTTGACGTCGTGGTGTTGTCAGCTCCCGATGGCACGGTGTGAAGAGGGTTCCCGCATAGTTGGTTTCTCAGACAGCTCCTGACGTCGTCGATCTTCTCCAAAGCGGCATACATTGTACATACTTTGTGGAGTGGCTTTCAGTGCTTAGGCAGATCCAGTCGGTTCCCATTTACCTACTTGCTGTAACCAGCTTTCGGTGGCCTGGCTGGAGCTTTGTGCCGACGACCAACTCTTTGCGGCAAGAAACTTTGCCTGCCGAGAGGATGAGCACACGATGTCGCGTACAGTGGCTTTGCGGCCTCAACCACTACACCAACCATGTCGGCCTATTTAGGCTCATTATTTCAGCCTATGGACCACTGAAAATTTCACGGTACGAGATTTGAATTTTTGTCGAAAACCCGGAAAAAATGGTCAGGTCACCCTCAGTAAACGATGACAACCAGAAAGTCCGGGCCACCCCAAGAGTTGTGCCTGACCTGACATGAGGTACCTTTACCTCCTATTGTAGTTTTGTTCGAGTTAGGATCATATCTTGTCTCTATTAGACGGGCCATAAAACAACTTTTTCCTGCAATTTTTTTGTTTTTCTTATTCAGTAATTCTTACATGTCAGCTAAACACGTACCAGCACCACTGCTGCCCAGAAGAACCAGCTTGACGTCATAGCAAGCGGTCGAATTAGTTAAAGTGCGGGTTCCACCGTGCACAGCCATAAATGGTTTATAACTTTAAACTTGAAGCATAGTAAACCCACTTTAACTTATACAACAATTATTTGTTCAGTCATCTATGTTGCAATCAAGTTTGAATCAGCCTAAATACGTCACAACTTTCTGTAAAGGAGTCTAGTCTGGCGTGGCTTATTCACCTGCATATGATGTAGCGAAAAGAATCAGAACACTAAGCAGATAGGGCAAAAAGTGCTCTACAGATGATACTATGCATTTACCACAAAAATATGCTAGAATTCGCATGAATGGAACTTTTTCAGTCACACACGTGGGATTGCATCGCCAAGTCTGAACTGAATCAATACGATGTAATGTACTGTAAAGAATCAAATACTGTTGTTTGGTATTGGATTTTCCGTTTGTGTATGTGTATACACATTTACCTTCAAATGTTCATGGTAATTTGTGTATACACATTCAACAAAACAATGTGTATTTTTGTGTATATTTGTGTATGTGTATTGTACTGAAAATGCAAATTTTTTGGTAGATTTTCAGTCAGAAATGCTAGGAAAATCAAATCTCTCAATGTCTGCTGCTTGAAACCTTGGATAGCGTTGAAATCGAATTACTTAGGCCATTTGAAGGCTTTATGAGGATATCTACTGTTTATTATTGCAGCAAAAACATCGAAATTTTACTTTTCTGTTCGAAATTTTATCGACTTTTGCTGACCAAATACACATGCACAAAAATACACATTTTGAGTACTGTTTGTGTATGGTAATGTGTATTAGAATCTTCAATGTGTATGTGTATGTCGTGTATGTGTATACACATTGAAAAAACAATGTGATATAATTTGTGTATGGTAAATGTGTATGTGTATACACAAACAACAGTAGAATCAGAACAACAAGCAGGTAGGACAAAAAGTCATACAATTTCAGCTTCGTTGTATTTGCGCACAGGAGAGGTAGTATCAGATTTGTGCTTGAACGTTGCATTCAATTTAAAGAATTGCTATGTCTTTTACTGTTTTCGGATCAGGTTCAGAATTTGCTGTTTAGATGAGCGTGTTCTGGATGATCAATCAGAAATGTATTATTTAATCAAGTTCGGTCAGCTAGTCAACCAATTGTTTCTGGTTGGACTCATTTATGACCGCATATTAGCAATATCAAAACCATTCAAATATGCTGTAATGAACCACAAGAAAAAAGCTGGAGAAAAGAGACATTGATTGGACAAAAGACCAATTAGATTTGGTTTTGCGTTTCTATTACAGATCAACCTTCCAGGTTGTCTGCTATGGATCGCTGCTTTTGATTCAATTTGCACTCTCAGTGACCTATGTGAGGATTTTGCTGGACATCAGTAAGAAGTCAAATAGGGCAGCCAGCGTACGCTGATCATCTGAAAAACGAGAAAACGAAAAGGCGTCTTTTGGTTGGAACGCTTTTGCTAAACACCTTTCCAATGGGAGTGTTTGTGCTGTATCAGTCGTATGTGTTCATTCTCCATTTATTCACTAGAATTGACGATGTAAGTGAACTGTTTACCCTGGCTTACACCCTGTTTAATGTGCTTGGTCCGTTATTTTCGTATATTAATGGCACCGGAGCTATAGTTGTTCACGTGTTATTTACTAAAGCTTATAGAAAAGCGATTTGTGGCCTACAGCAGGACCACTGAACTGATAGTTGGTGTTGTATTGGGACAACATACACAATGTTTTTTGTGACGATACGCTTCTCTCAATAAAATGAAACATTACGATTGTTTTAGCTACGTGTCTGCAGATCGTTCAACTTTTCACAAGTATGTAGGTGTACTTTGGCATTAAAGCAGAGTGTAATCATGGACATAATTACAACGTAACTAAAATGGAAGCAATCAAGAACCAGCTGCTGAAACTGCATGCATATCGTGTACAAAATACAAATTGATGCCATTTCTGCATAGCGTGTCACCAGAGTAGAGACAAAATGAAGCTCAATCGTAGTCTGTCCAGTCTGATCTGCTATTTTCTGCTCATCGAGAACTGCTCTACTGAATCACATCTAGAAAGCAGACAAAGGAAAATAAAGTGCAGCTTGAAAATGGTCGATAAACTGCAGCAAAAAGTAAATCTTTCTGAAATTGCTCTCATCTGTGGTAGCGTGCTGTATATTACAAACGGAGATCAATTAGTCAGAACTGGTCGGTTGCCCTGGCAGTTTGTTGAGGCCAAATTGCGACGGGCCCTGGTAAATGCGATGGGTTGCAACGCTAGTTTTTGGGCTAGGCATGATGCTGTGTTTTGGTCAAATTACTATACAATCAAGTACATACGGTTTGTTTATCCGGGATCGTGCAAACACGCACCGTGTTTGATCCAGTCAACAGCAACACCCTTTTTCAGCTTGTTTTCACGTTACATTGCAATTCCGTTGAATATCTTCTTGAATGTCCTAAACTTGAGCATTCTTAGACATACAATTTCAGCTGTTTCAGCCGGTACTTCGTTGTATTTGCACACCGTGGAGGTGGTATCAGATTTGTGCCTGAACGTTGCATTCAGTTTAAAGAATTGCTATATTTTTTACAGTTTACAGTACAGTTTTAGTTGCTATTTCGATTTGCATAGGTTAGATATTCAATCAGACTCGTTTTTAATCGAGTTCAGTCAGCTAGTCAACCAATTGTGTCTAGTTGGACTTATTTATGATCGCGTATTAGCGTTATCAGAACCGTTCAAATATTCTGCAATGAACCATAAGAAAAGAGCTGCTAAAATCATATTTTCAATTGTGTTAGTAGGATTTTTGGCATCTACAACCAGATTTGTGAGACACATTGATTTGAGCAAAGACCGATTGTTTTTGCGTTTCCATTACATACAAACCTTCCAGACTGTCTGTTATGGATCGCTGCTTTTGATTCAGTTTGCACTGTCAGTGACTTACGTTAGGATTTTGCGGGATATCAGTAAGAAGTCAATAGGGCGGCCAGCGTACGCTGAACGTCTGAAAAACGAGAAAACGAAAAGGCGTCTTTTGGTTGGAACGCTTTTGCTAAACGCCTTTGCAGTGGGAGTTTTTGTGCTTTTTCAGTTATTTAAACTCATTGTCAGTGTATTTGTTGGTGTAAACGATGTAAGCGAATTGTTCACCCTAGTTTACACCCTGTCTAATGTGTTTGGCCCCTTATTTTGGTACATCAATGGCACGGGAGCTATTGTTGTACATGTGTTATTTACAAAAGCTTATAGAAAAGCCTTTTTCAAAACATTCCTTGGACGGGCAATACAAAAAGTTATTTGTGGTCTGCAGCATAACCACTAATGTGATAGATGGTGTTGTATTGTGAAGCTGACGAGATACATGTATGTTAACGATACGCTACACTATGTCGCAATAAAATAATACATTTACATTGCACTGCGCCCTTTTTGTAGTTAACGAATAAGCACACTTTATGGACAGAACGATCTCACTCTTATTCCTCAGCTCGACAACAAGAAAAAGAAATTATTATAGATGGCCGACGCCTATCAAAATGGCGGCGGAGACGCTAGTAGCTTGCTTGGAATGGCTCTTCTCCCAGTATGCACCACAACGCCGGTATTGCCTATGTACTAGCTCAATACACTAAGCAAACAGAATAATATAACCACAAAAGAGCACACGGCAGACAAGTGAAATAAGAGCAACAATAGAGAACTCTCCCTGCACATTATATACAAGGCATAATCGGCAGCAATTCAGAAGCATCCTTGGCAGCGGCGGGCGGCGCACTTACGGCATGCGTCCTTTCACATGTCTGGCCAGTAATAAAACCGGCGCATTCGCTTGCAGGTATTGTTGCAGCCGAAGTGATTGGATTTGGCCGAGCCGTGGTGGTCATACAGTAATTTGCGGCGCAGCGCGGTAGGTATGTACAAGCAATACCGCTTTCCGATAGGTTGTTTTCAGATTGTCTTGGTATACCTAGTGTAGTAAAGTGATAGACTGAAACTTATTTTTCAATCATTTCAACTGCAACTGTCATCTGAACATCTAAAACAACTAATTTTGTTCCTGGTTTGGCCGCTACGGATGCGGAACCTGTACTGTATGTGTATACAGTATTTACTCCGGATTAAAAACAACACCATGCAACGCACAGTAAACGCTTGGAGTCGTAGAACTACTACCTACTTAGAAAAAATTGCGAAACATGAACGGACAGCAGACTTTAGAGTTGTGAACGTTAAATGTATCAGACAGTTTGCGAGAAAGTCAGCTTTGAGGGGCAAGCAGCAGCAGCAGGGTCATCTCACGGATCTGGCTGATATTAATATGTGCTAAAATAGCGCACAGTCGAAGACCAACCGGCCACCGGCAACCCCCT
Source organism: Sabatieria punctata (assembly GCA_030248155.1). NCBI lineage: Eukaryota > Metazoa > Nematoda > Chromadorea > Araeolaimida > Comesomatidae > Sabatieria > Sabatieria punctata. The sequence continues at coordinate 19,204 of JASANB010003343.1, forward strand.
GGAACCGGAACTACACCCCCTCAAATTTGGGTCGGCAGCAATTTTCGGGCTCATTTTCACGTGTCTGACAGTCTCCATTCAAACGATCACCCTTTATTCGTTTCTTAAGCTATGATTCCGACTCGCATATGGTTTTGTATCTGTTCCAATGGCCTTTCATTTTCTGGTACTCCCGTTTTCAGATCGCAGCGAGTTACGGAGATAATCGCCGAAAACTGCGAAATTTCCGCAAAATGCCACTCCGTTTTTTTTTCGAAAAATCTTTATAACAGGCCCTGCCAAACTAACGTTTTAGTAAAAGTTAGGCATGAGTTGGCCAAACAAAACGAGCGCACTAAAGTCTGCTGTTTAGGCGGGGGAGGTGGGTGTTTTAGCATACATGTAACAGGTCATCCGCCGATGGGGGGAGGGGGTGGGCACTAAAAAACGCTCAAAAATCGAGAAAAATCGCAATTTTTTGGCTAAAAATTGCCAAAAATCGCTAATTTGGGCTGAAATACAGCTAAAAAGTGCTGTTTTGCGGGCGATTTTGGCAATTTTTGTGTGTGGAAGTGTAAAAAATTGCAAAAATTTGCTCGAAAATTTACTTGCCAGAAAAATGGGAGGGGGGGGGTCGGTGAAATCGTCTCGGGGGGGGGGGGGTGTCCCATCTGGGGGGTCTGGCCTAAGTCGGGTGGGGGGCAGACCCCCCTGTTACATGTATGTGTTTCAGCCTCTCAATTGTGTTCGAAAATAATTCTTTTTGCAAAGCTTAGTGGTTAGCATACTGTTTATATATGTTATATGTTATATGCAGTTTTGGGTGCTGAGTTTGAAACTGCATTCAGTTTAGCAAGATTCATTCAGGATCGGGAGAAATTTGCGTTCAAATTTGTGACCGATAGTATTCCTTGAGTGGCATTACTCGCTAGCATGACCATAAACAAAGCTGTTTTTCTTATCTATTAGTTTTTGCGTCTGATCCCGAAAATAACGGGCCAGGCCGAGCCAGCTCATGCAGTTCTCTAGACCAGACCTAGCGCTAAATGATCAGTCTCCTCAAACTGAAGCTGAAAGTAAATTGCCGTTTTTTAAACAACACACAACAACAGGCAGAGAAAGTGCATACAATAAAAATACACTCCTACAGCTCAAAGTATAGAACATCTAAATTCCAGGTGCAATAAAATAAAAATCGAAATTTATCCTCATGCTTTCTGCTTTGTGTAGTCCAGTTTCTTAAAATCAAACAGATTCAATAGCAAGAATGAAACGAGAAGACTACACCAACTACATGACAAACACAACACACCACTAAGTTTTCGCAAGTCCCACCTTGGTAGTATTCATTCTGGCCGTTTTCCCTATCTCAGCGTCGGTCAGGGTTTTGCAGGTGTAGAGACAACGTATTCCGGCTCTGATTTCGCGCACACGCAAGCTGTAAATAAAAATGTTGCTCAACGGGTTGATGTTCCTGATCACATACTGATACACCACCACCTTGTACAGAAAACCACCAATCACCGGTACTGCCTTCAAGCTTTTGTTACTGGCAAGCTTCACAGATTTGAGGGCCAGCAAGAACCTAGGAAAGGTCTCAAACACCAGTGTGCACAGCGCAACTAGGCCGAGACTGAGGGTGAACTTGCGCTGGTACTTGAACTGTCTTTTCAGTCCCTCTTCATTCAAACCCTTGGGCGGTTTTTTGGCCCACAAAACGATCATGGTCACCCCATACAGAACTACAGAAAATGTGCTGAAAAACGGCTCGGAATACTTGTAATAGGTCCAGCCCGATGCTTTCATGTATGAGGATGTGAAACAGAGAGGGGAGTGTTTGCGTTTGGTGTCCATAACGGCATGTGCCATCACCCAGATCAAGGGTACGAGAGCGTGCAAATAAGGGATAGCGATCATGCGCAGTGCATGCCTGTGGTTCCGTTTGTAGTACTTGATGGGAAATGCTATGGCTATGAATCTGTCGATCGATATTATAGTTAGCATCAGCCCGTTGACGTGAGGTTTCAAGCTGAATAGCCATGCCCATGGCATCATGATGCAGTGGCGGCTAGACCAAGCTGGGTTGAGGTCAGTGAACCCGATCTTGAGCAGGCGTCCAAAGCCACTAGCGAGGGCACCAAGACCGCTGATTGTGTCCACTGAGGCCAAACCTGATAGAAAACAGTTCATTCTTTACGTACTGTATGAGTGCTGTACTGTACTGTTTCAAAGCATGAATCGTTTTCAAATCTGACAAATTATCCCAAAACTTTTGAATTGAGCTGAGCATACCAGAGACAACGATCATTTCTGGTCGTTCGCGCAGTTTCTGATGCACCCAGATGGCCAAGAAAATGGTCGAATTGACGAAAGTCAGTAGTAGTCCCTGTACCATGAAGCCAAAGTATTTCTCGGTGAAGTACTGTATTCTACTATCTGAATAGCGATTTTTCACTGCCGCCTCTGTCACATTATCCATTTAAGACCAGTCTAGCTACTTTTATTTCGAAAACTTCAGGAAACGTGACAGTGGATACTTTCTGTAGGTTTCTTCTCAGAGGAGTTGTCTGACACAGTCAGCAATCAAATGCAGAGAGCAACTAGAAGATAGACTCTGAAGTAGAAATGAGACTGGCGTCAAAGCAGGTCACACTGGGATTAATTTAGATGCCGGTCTATTTTGAGGGCCTAGCTTCTAGCTGCAAAACCAGCTGAATCAGCCGCCAATTGGACAACTGAACACTGTTCTTAGGGGCCGTCCATAAACGACCTCGTTCCAAAATCCCGATGCAACAAATGACAATTATTTAAGGGAAAGGCCAAACCCCTAAGCTCACACCCCCAAAAATTCAAGTACTAGTGCACTGCGTCCTTTTTAGTAATGGTAGTTTAGACTGAATCCGACGCAATAAACGACGGAGAAGGACGTAGAGTTGCGTAGAAATACCGGGCTCCTATAGCCAGGCGTAGATAAAGGGTGAGTTGAAAGGCGGGGCTCCTTAGATAGCCAGGCGAACAGTTGTTGTAGGTAGGTGGCACGGGCAGTAGGCACGGTGCAATAACGAACTAACTAATTGCAGATGCGCCGAATGAGCCAGACGGCAAGAAGAAAGGAGAGGCGTTGAAAATTCATCAGCGCAAGAGTGTGAAACTGGGGTTGGGTCATCGGCGTCGAACGGTACTGAATAAACTCTCACTGGCAATGTTCACATCTGCACTGAGCGGTGGAAGGCCGAAAAGCGGTTAGACTTAGAGCGGCTAGGCTAGGTTGGCTGCACTCAGACTAACGCAAGGCGTCCAACCGCAGAAGCATTTATTTAGAGAGGATCAGTTGATAGCGACCGCACAAACACCAACAACGCACGCACAGAATGACGTAAAAAGGAGACAAGATGGCGGACGCCGATCAAGTATGGCGGCGGCCGCGCTGACTGTGCTTGCTTGGAATGGCTCGTCTCCCAACACGACAACGTCGAACGATAGCAGTCGAAGGCTGGCAGAAACAGGAACTGTTCACTCACTAGTAGCGGCTACAATACGTAAACAAAATGGCTCAGAAATCACTAATTTTTGGCTCAAGATTCGCTTTTGCCTTTAGAAAACGAATTTGGCGTTTCCACGTTTGATATTTAAGATAAATCGGTGTTTTCAAGAAGCTCTTTTTGTCATTTTTTCTTGTTTTTAGCTCTTAAACGCTATTTAGCAGCTTGAAAGAACAATTTCATCCTCCTTTACTGAAAAAAACCTCGTTAAAAGCTGATTTCCAGCCATTTTGGAGCTCTTCGAAGTTTTAGACCCCAATTTGGGCAAAACCCCCTCGAGCCCCTCCTGACGGAAAAAGTCCCCTACCCCACTCCACGGCAGGGCCGAACCAGTTACATATATAACACCCAACAGACAGATTAAATAGCACACCAAAATATTGATGGATTCACATGAACGTGTACCATAGTCTGAAAACTGCACATAAACAACAAAGAAAGTGCGTTTAACACTACAAATTTCATACACAAATTCTGGATGTGATAAAAGAAAGGCCGAAATTTATCCTCATGCTTTCCATGCTTTGTAGGCCATTGTCTTAAAAAAAATCAAGCAGATTCAATTGGAAAGAGAAGACAACAGAAACTACAGCAAGCACAGAACAAACACAATGCGACACAACACTAAAGTCCATGTAAAAATGATTGGCGGTGGCGGAAAAAAGCGATTTTCTCAAAAACTTTCTTCAAGACCCCAAACTTTTTTTATGTCAATCGATAGCAAATTACAAGTGCTACAATTAGGGATGGCCAAAGCACGTTCGCGCCGCGCCGAATAGAAAATACAAAATCACAGCCAAAAAGTGGTCCAAAGCCGTTTTTGCAACTTCAAGCGCAAATGCTTTTTTGTGTTCCGTTATTGATAGGGGGATGTGATGTATTTATATGAAACAGAGTGTGAGCTATCGAATAAGATGCATTTTGAATCATAATTCGGCCGTTAAAGGGCATTTTCCTTTCGAAAACTGAATTCGTCGTTTTTCAATGGCCATTTTCTGCTAAAAGGAGAGTTGATTCAAATTTTGTTCAACCGGATTTAAAATCAGCGCAACTCGTTACCTATATAGCACCGATTTTTTTCTTTCCGCACTTCGGCATGGTCCCCACAAATTTGATTCTTTCTTAACTACTGAAAATGGGCATTTTCGTGGATTTTTTTCATGTTCCTCGTTCTTGTAAAAAAACGACGAATTCGGCGCAAGATGTTCAATCGGTTCCGTGTACAGTAGACTTCAGACTTTCGAATGATATAAGAATTTGCTCTCTGCTCTTTGCCGTTAACCCCACAAACGATGTTGAAGTTTCTGTAAGCCTAAATTTTTGCCATTTCAGGCTTTTATTGTACCCAACACTTGCAATCATACTTTTTTGCATTAATTTAGCTGGGCGACGATTATTCACATCTTTCTAGTAGATTTTAAACAATCAAGTTGGTTTCACCTTCGTAACACGCGCCATAGAAAATCACCCACCGCTGGGACGGCGACCAAGTTATAAACACTAATTTACGCGATTTGATCCACGCGGCTGTTTTGAACCCGCATTTCTCCAATTCTTCATGAAATTATGTGCGGTTTTTTGCGTAAATAACCGCATCCGGTCATGCTATTGCCGTTTTAGCGTAAATTTTGCTTCTAGCGCGAGTTATTCAAATCTGTTGCCCGTAATTAAAAATGGTACCAAGTGCGCCATACAAAAGTTCTTCGCAGACAGACGCTTTTAGATCGCATTTTTCTAATTTTTCATGGAATCAAGTGCGGCTTTTTGCGTAAATTATCGCATCCGGTCATGTTATCGGGGGTTTTAGCATAATTTTTTTGCTGTAGCGTGAATTTTTGAAAACCATTGGCCATACCTACTACAATATGCGAACGTCAAATCAAAGGTTCCACGCAGTTTTGTATGTGTTTTTCGGGAAAAACGAATTTTCGGCAAAATCAAGTTTTTATAGAAGAGTCAAATCGACAAGCGGACTCCAGATTCTTATTCTACGTGCAATTGCGAGTTCGCTGATATATACATGTTTGGGGATTTTCAAATTAGTTTTTGGGAAAAACGCGTTTTTCAGAAGGGTGTGCGAGTCAAAAAATTGTCTGCGATCCGTTTTACTATGGAAAATTGCCCAACATTTTTCAAATTTGACCCAAACGGTATAAACGGCCTGAAAACCGGCTCATATTCACGAGTCAAACTTAATTTTGGTCCATAGAATCCATTTTTGCAGTCCGTTTGGCGCTATGTGGTCGCGTTTTCCAGTTATTTTCATTTTAATTGTTTTTTGCAAAATTTTGTCTGACTGGAGCTGCTGCTGTGAGTCTCTTCAGATGTTGCTCAAAATGCAACTCCTGGGGTAATTTTAGATGGTGAATTCATTTCTGTCACCTAGAACACCGTCAGGTTACTGCAAACCTAACTTTCGAGCATCCCCTATTTGGTATGATATTTTAGCAATCTGTCTTTGACATCTTTGCTTGTTAAAAGAACACTGATTAATGCTTATGCCATCAAGTGAATCCAGCCTCATGTCTAACGTTATAGAGAAGCAAGTTCTTGCCCAAGGTATATCCTAATCTGCGCAAGGTTCGCTCTGAATACTAATTTGCGCAACAGCTAAAATCAGCTTCCTTCATAACTGGGATGATAAGATAAGCACATAAATCGACTCTAGAGTCTTCAATGACTCTAATAATACTTTGGTTACTGTTCTAGCTGAAAAGGTTGCAGTGTTATGGCCGGTCAAAGTTGATGGTCAAATGGGCCATTTTTGGCAATTTCAGTCAACTTTGATCGGTCATAACACTGCAACCTTTTCAGCTAGAACAGTAGCCAAAGTATTATTAGAGTCAATGAAGACTCTAGAGTCGATTTATGTGCTTATCCTATCATCCCAGTTATGAAGGAAGCTGATTTTAGCTGTTGCGCAAATTAGTATTCAGAGCGAAACTTGCGCAGATTAGGATATACCTTGGGCAAGAACTTGCTTCTCTATAACGTTAGACATGAGGCTGGATTCACTTGATGGCATAAGCATTAATCAGTGTTCTTTTAACAAGCAAAGATGTCAAAGACAGATTGCTAAAATATCATACCAAATAGGGGATGCTCGAAAGTTAGGTTTGCAGTAACCTGACGGTGTTCTAGGTGACAAAAATGAATTCACCATCTAAAATTACCCCAGGAGTTGCATTTTGAGCAACATCTGAAGAGACTCACAGCAGCAGCTCCAGTCAGACAAAATTTTGCAAAAAACAATTAAAATGAAAATAACTGGAAAACGCGACTACATAGCGCCAAACGGACTGCAAAAATGGATTCTATGGACCAAAATTAAGTTTGACTCGTGAATATGAGCCGGTTTTCAGGCCGTTTATACCATTTGGGTCAAATTTGAAAAATGTTGGGCAATTTTCCATAGTAAAACAGATCGCAGACAATTTTTTGACTCGCACACCCTTCCGAAAAACGCGTTTTTCCCGAAAACTAATTTGAAAATCCCAAAACATGCATATATCAGCGAACTCGCAATTGCACGTAGAATAAGAATCTGGAGTCCGCTTGTCGATTTGACTCTTCTATAAAAACTTGATTTTGCCGAAAATTAGTTTTTCCCGAAAAACACATACAAAACTGCGTGGAACCTTTGATTTGACGTTCGCATCTTGTAGCACTTGTAATTTGCTATCGATTGACATAAAAAAAGTTTGGGGTCTTGAAGAAAGTTTTTGAGAAAATCGCTTTTTTCCGCCACCGCCAATCATTTTTACATGGACTTTAGGCCTTCGTAGGTCCCACCTTGGTAGTATTCATTCCGGCCGTTTTCCCTATCTCAGCGTCGGTCAGGGTTTTGCAGGTGTAGAGACAACGTATTCCGGCTCTGATTTCGCGCACACGCAAGCTGTAAATGAAAATGTTGCTCAACGGGTTGATGTTCCTGATCACATACTGATACACCACCACCTTGTACAGAAAACCACCAATCACCGGTACTGCCTTCAAGCTTTTGTTACTGGCGAGCTTCACAGATTTCAGGGCCAGCAAGAACCTTGGAAAGGTCTCAAAGACCAGTGTGCACAGGGCAACCAGACCAAGACTGAGGGTGAACTTGCGCTGGTACTTGAACTGTCTTTTCAGTCCCTCTTCATTCAAACCCTTGGGCGGCTTTTTGGCCCACAAAACGATCATGGTGACCCCATACAGAACTACAGAAAAGGTGCTGAAAAACGGCTCAGAATACTTGTAATAGGTCCAGCCGGATGCTTTCATGTATGAGGATGTGAAACAGAAAGGGGAGTGTTTGCGTTTGGTGTCCAGAAAGGCATGTCCCATAACCCAGATCAACGGTGCCAGAGCATGCAAATAAGGGATAGCGATCATGCGCAGTGCATGCCTGCGCTTGCGTTTGAAGTACTTAATGGGAAACGCTATGGCTATGAATCTATCAAGCGATACGATGGTTAACATCAGCCCATTGACATGTGGCTTCACTGTAAACAGCCAGGCCCACGGCATCGTGATACATTGGCGACTCGACCAGGAGGGGTTGAGGTTGGTGAACCAGATCTTGAGAAGCCGCCCAAAGCCACTTGTCAGGGCTCCAAGCCCGGTGATTGTGTCCACTGAGGCCAAACCTGTCGGAATAGTTTGTTCGTTTATGGACTGAAATCTTTGAACTGAACTGTAGGTATAAGTGAACTGAAACTGAAGTCTAACTGCCAAACCTGTAAGAACTGTAACTGTAATTGCAACTGTAACTGAACTGTATTACAGTTGTAATTGTAACTATAATTTACTTGTAACTGAACAGTAACTGAAGTGTAATTGTCCAAACTGTAACGACTGTCACTGTCGTTCGAAATGAAGCTGTAACTGAACTGTAATTGTAACTGTAACTAATTTTAGTTGTTTGTAATTAAACTGCTCTGTAACTGTAAATTTAAATGAACTGCAACTGCAACTGTCCAAACGATAACAACTGTGCTTTGTAACTGTAACTGAACTGCAAGTGTCATTGCAGTTGTAACTGTGACCGCAACTGAACTGAACTAAACGGAAATACAAATCACTAAACGTTTTAAGCAGAAATGTAAAAAATAGAATAGTTTGGAAACCATACATGTAACAGGTCATCCGCCGATGGGGGGAGGGGGTTGGGCACTAAAAACGCTCAAAAATCGAAAAAATCGCAAATTTTGGGCTAAAAATCGCCAAACATCGCTAATTTGGGCTGAAATACAGCTAAAAATGCCGTTTTGCAGGCGATTTTGGCAATTTTTGTGTCTGAAATTGTAAAAAATTGCAAAAATTTGCTCAAAAATTTACTTGCCAGAAAAATTGGAGGGGGGTCGGCGAAATCGTCTCGGGGGGGGGGGGGTTGTCCCATCCGGGGGGTCTGGCCTAAGTCGGGTGGGGGGCAGGCCCCCCAGACCCCCTGTTACATGTATGTTGGAAACTGACCAGAGACAACGATCATTTCCGGTCTCTTGCGCAGTTTCGGGTGCACCCAGATGGCGAAGAAAATGGTCGAATTGACGAAGGTCAGTACCAGTCCCTGTGCCATGTAGCCAAAGTATTTCTCGGTGTAGTACTGTATTCTACTCTCAGAGTAGCGATTCTTAACCAATGCGCGTGTAACGTTGTCCATCTGTCTGAAACAGTGCAGCTGTTACTTGTATTACGGAAGCAGAAACAATCAGATCTACAAAGTAAACCACCGTACCTTGAGCTGAACCTTTGTTGAATGCCTAGCAATGACGAAAGTGAACTTGCGTCAATGCAGCGCAAACAGTAATCAATTCAGCTGATTGCCTGTCATTTCAGTGATGCAACTGTAATATTAAAGTTGCTCTGTGATTTGGTTCACCAATGCTAATTGGCGGTAGTTATAATAGAACAGGCAAATTGACTTGTATGAACAAAGGCCGCTGTTATAAGCGTGAAATCCTGGCAGTAAATGTAGCAAGGAAGTACTCAAACGATAGACAACTGACATTTCACTGTTATTGCAACCACATAGAATTTTACAGAATTGATTGATTGATTGATTGATTGATTGATTGATTGATTGATTGATTGATTGATTGATTGATTGATTGATTGATTGATCGATTGATCGACCGATCGATCGATTGATTGATGGACAGACGGACGGACGGACAGACAGACGGACAGACGGACGGACGGACGGACGGACGGACGGACGGACGGATGGACAGACGGACGGACGGACGGACGGACGGACGGACGGACGGACGGACGGACGGACGGACAGACAGACAGACGGACGGACGGACGGACGGACGGACGGACGGACGGACGGACGGACGGACGGACGGACGGACGGACGGACGGACGGACGGACGGACGGACGGACGGACGGACGGACGGATTTGTTGTTGAATTTTTTCAGTGGAATCTTTGCTCGGATGCTTACAAGTTGGGGGCTGTCCATAAACTATGACGGTCAAAAATTCAAATCTTTGGACCCCGCACCCCCTCCCAATGTTTTTCGACGTTTACAGCACAACTCCCTCAAAAACGAGACCGTTTTTGGCACACACCTCCCCCCACGACTAAACTTCGTACTGTGTCTGACATGAGAAAATCTTCAATAAAATCGACGTGACACGGTTTACATAGAAGCTATGAAAAAGAAAGTTTTGACAGCCAACTATCATTTTATTTTAGCGATTGGAAACATGAACTGAGTTGCCGAAAAAGTTTCATAGGCACCTAAAAACGTCGACGTTTTCGATGCCAAGCCCCACACCCTCTGACGTTTTCCGACGTTCAACCAACCACCCCCACCCTCCTCTCTGAGCGTCGTAGTTTATGGCCCGCTACTTATTTAAAATAACTTAAATTAAAATTTATTGAAATTTGCGAAAATAACATTTTCAAACATCCCAATCCCACTCACTTGTATATCTTCTTTCAGCTCACATAAAAATAAAATTTTAATTTCAGTCTGACATCAAGAAACCGACCAAAATCAAGTAAACTTGCGAATCAATGACTTACGAACCTTAGAGTATTTGCTCGACCAGGTAGATTTCTTACGATTACTTTTAACAGTTTTAAGCAGCTTTCGCTTTTTCAAGCCTTCCGCCACTGCACTAGCGAGGTAGATCAACGCTTGATAGACGGTTATCAACGAAATTCCCGCCCAGATTCCAAGCGCTCCACCAATATTCGAAATCAGCGTTTCCACCGGGTACCGCTCCACTTTCTCCACTACCAACACTTTGGTCTTTTCAAAAAACACACGCACTGGAGCTACATAGTTTCTTCAGAAAACCCGGCTCCTGCTCAGCTTAATGAGTGAAGAATAAATATTACAAGATAAATATTGTGGAATAAGCATTTTTCTAGCTTACCCAATTTCTCTGTATCGAGGCGTAAACGACGATCGATTCGTCTGACCACCCGTACGAACTCTGCACCTGTGTTTGGATTGGGGAAAAGTGTGGACGAAGAGCGAACGGTCACTTTCCTCTTGGCGCAAGGCTGTTTGCAGGAGCTGATGCAGTTGTTGTAAAAGCTAAAAATAAGTTTTGAGGACGGATGAACATTGATCAATCAGGCTACAGGCCAGGCCCTCTGGGAGGGGAAAACGGCCTCTTGTACTTTCCAGTGATATAGCCTGACCATCAAATAGGTATGGGCGACCATTTTTAATAATTCGCGCTACCACCACGAAAATATGCTGAAAGGGCCGATAGCATGACGGCATAGGACAATTCAGGCAAAAAACCGCATTCGATTTCATTAAAAATTAGAAAAATGCGATTTAATGACAGCCGCCTGCGAAGGACTTTTCTATGGGGCACTTGGTACCATTTTTATTATGGGCAATATAGTTGAATAACTCGCGCTACAAGAAAAAGTTTATGCTAAAACGGCGATAGCATCACCGGCCGGATGCGATAAATTACGCAAAAAACCGCACTTGATTTCATTTAGAATTAGAGAAATTCGTGTTAAAAGCAGTTTTTGTGCGAGCCGCGCAGTTTAGTAATTAGCATTTGATCGCACGTTTGAACTGGGACTGATTTTCTGTGGCGCGATTTACGAAGATGGAACCCACTTGATTGTTTAAAATCTACTAGAAGGCTGTGAATATCCGCAACACAGCTAAATTAATGCGAAAAAGTATGATTGCAAGCGTTGCACAAAATAAAATACTGAAATGGGAAAAATTTAGGTTACAGAAACTTCAACAACGTTTGTGGGGTTAACGACAAACAGCAGAGAGCCAATTCTTGTATCATTCGAAAGCCTGATGGTCTACTGTACTCAGAACCGATTGAAACCCTTTCGCCAAATTCATCGTTTTATCACAACAATCAGGAGCACGAAAAAAGTCCACGAAAACGCCGATTTTCAGTAGTTAAGAAAGAATCCAATTTGTGGGGACGGCGTCAAACTGCGTTAAGAAAAAGACTGGTGCTATATAGGTAACAAGTTACGCTAATTTCAAATCCGATTGAAACCAATTTAAATAAAATCTCCTTTCAACAGAAAATGGACGTTGAAAAACGACGAATTCCGTTTTTGAGAAAAAAATGTCCTTTAACGGCGGAATTATGGTTCAAAATGCACCTTATTCGATAGCTCGTACTCTGTTTTATATAAGTACATCACTTCCTACCATTTATAACCGAACATAAAGAAGAATTTGCGCTTGAAGTTGCGAAAACCGTTTTCGGACCATATTTTGCCCGTATTTTTGTATTTTCTAAACGGCGCAGCCGGACGAAGCGTGCCCATCCCTACATCAAAGCGCTAAACTTGAAAAGTTCTTAATTTTACCTGCTAACCATTTTTACTGTAGGTCGGCATTTGTGAATAGTAATCGGATCACAGATATTGAAAAACTGCGCTTTCAGCGGTGCCATTAAGTTGCAGCCACAAAAGGATCTTTCATTTTGGGCACTGCAATCAGCCAAACACGACTCATACCAATAATCACCTAAAATGAAGAAGAATAAATCTTTGAAATCTTCTCCAGTAATTTACCTTCCAATATCTTCAGCTTTCCATTCGGCTCACAAGTGACTTTAGGAACCATTAACGGTAGGATGAGCGGTATTTTCTGTTTAGGAATGGCGATGCTGCTTTCCTCCACACTCATAGAAATGAATGTTCTAGTGTTCGGAGCGGCTGCTACCGGAGTCACGAACTGGCTATACTCTGGAGAGTAAGAAACAAAGACCAGAAAACCGCTGTTCGGGTTGTCCAAGCTTCTGATTGGTGCGTAGTCATCCGGATCACCATTTAGGTAGATCTCCAGACCGGACCGCACACCTGAAAACATAGTTTTCATCTTGACGCACAAATTTGTAAATCCTAAATCCTTTTCCTGTGCAATTTCGATGCTGAGCTATAGGAGCGCTCAGAAATCGTAGTTTGGTACAAAAAATTGCTAATCAATAAATTGCTAAACAATAAAAGCTAAAAAGCTCTGTTTTACAGCAAAATGCAGCATTCTCTATGTAACAGCTCAGCTGTTTAAACCAGATAGGCTAAGAAATACCTTTGGCAACTGTGGTGGTAGTAGAAAAGTTTTTCTTCAAGTCAAAGTCGTAACAGCGACCTCTGGCGGGCACTAGGATAGGCGTGACAAACTGACAACAGTTGAACGATCCGTGTCCCGCATAGGAACAGCGAAAGAAAACGTCATTGCAACTTGGTCCAATCAGTTCTAACCATTCTGACAGGGACATATTTCCATATTTGAGAGCTTCCTGAAACCAAACATTCTCACACCAAGCCATACATGTAACTGGGGGTCTGGGTGGTCTGCCCCCCACCCGACTTAGGCCAAACCCGCCGGATCTGGACCCCCCGATACGATTTTGCGACCGCCCTCCGATTTTCTGGCAAGTAATTTTTTGAGTAAATTTTTCCGATTTTTTTTACAATTTCAGATACAAAAATTGCCAAAAATCGCCTGCAAAAGTTCACTTTTTAACTGTATTTCAGTCCAAATCAGCGATTTTTATCCCAAAAATAGTGATTTTTTCCATTTTTGAGCGTTTTTAGTGCCCAACCCCCTCCCAAGATTTTGGCTCAGAATTCTCCCGGCCAGCGCCAGACCCAGCAAGTCCCCTCCCTTTCGGCGGATGACCTGTTACATGTATGCACCAAGCTAATCTACTGAATAAATTGGAGTGGAGAGTGTTATTGTATGGAAGAAACTAAAATAAAACAAAACCATTTTATAGTCATCTTCCATTTCGTCCAGCCATTCATCACCCTTTAGAAGCGATTCAAATTCAGCTTCTTTCTTAGTAACCGAATCAGCAATATAAGAAGCTGCGTGGATACTAAAATCGAACGCTTCCAATTTTCGCTTTGAGACCCGATTGAAACTGCAAACCACAACTGAGGGAAATTGTATGAACGGGTCTCTTCGGTAGGAATTTCTGCGAATCCAGGTGTCACCGGTAAGAAAGTCGTAGATATGACCGTAGACAGCTACAGTGAACATTACTGTACTGATCAATAATACGAGAGACCACGAAACTGTTGCAACTATTTTGCGCGATCTTAGTAAATCCGAGATGCCATGCCAACTGGTTCGATTGGCCCATTTTAATAACCATTTGCTAGATGTGGATTGAGTATCTTTTGAGAAACCGTTCGCTAGCATAGCAGCACCGGTAAAAGCCGAAGCTACATAGCTCATACGAACCCTTTTACTTTACTCTATCGAGTTAGCTCACTCCCTTTACCTGTTTGCCAAACAGAATAAAGCAAATAGTGACTCTGTTTGATTTTAATTTATTTAATTTATTGCTCTTCGCTCCGGTGGAAGCGTTCACAGATGGACATTGCGGGTCAGGTAACAACAAGTCATCCGCTGAAGCGAGAGCGGACAATAAGAACTACCGTAGAATAAAAACGAAAGAACAAGAAAATGCACAACATACATTGCATCTGCGCATGATATAGCATAACCTAGTACCTAGCATAACAATTGAAAGTACGCTAAACCAATTGGATAATACCTTATGTAACAAGAACAAGAAACAAGAATGGGAACAAGAACAGGAAGAACCACATGTCTATCTATCTGCACATGATCTAATACTTTACTGCATAAGTCAGTCGCGTCCTGGCCATGGTCAGTTCACGCTATCTCGTGTGTCACGGCGGCCACGGCATCCGTGAGAGCGGTTGTTTGTGAGTTCGAAACCGGTCGAAGCGACCGGAAGTAGTCGACGTAAAGCCCAACCCAAGCCGCCGAAAGCCAGTGCTAGCAAGTAGGTAGTATGCTTATCAGAATACAAGAACAGGAAGATTCAAAAAGTGTCAATTTTTAACGCTTGCCATATAGGCATAATTCTATAGGCATCGAAATTGCCCAACTTGAAACTAATTAAGCAAAATTCGGTCCAATGTGTGGCACAAAATTGGTGTTAAACCGGGGTTTAGCCTATAGAGCGCGCCTTAGATACCATTTTCAAAATCTTCCAGTCACGCCGGATCTGTTGGTGGTGCTACTTAACTTTCATTCACTTTTAATTCATTCATAACAAGCAAGCAAGCATCACGTTTTGAAGTTATGGTGAAATTCACGATTTCGAGGACATTCGATGCTCCTCATACTTTGGGCAACTCAGTTTTTTGACATATTTAAAAATGAGCAAAATCGGCCCTGACCTGATTTTTAGGGCGACAGACAGACACCTTGAATTCTCTCAGAAATTGCGTTTTTATTGTAATTCTTATGTCACTCCACTAAGTACATTGTACTTTGTACAACTGAATTTAGCCACAAACATCAACAACAAACAAAATAGATTGTACATGATTAGTTGGTCTGTCACTGTTGTTCCCAGTCCCAATCGTAAGTCAGAAACAGTCCTTTGGGGTTTCTGCACTGAATGGCGAACTTAATGGCGTGGGGCGTCACCCAGGGCACGCAATGACGCACAATTCCTCTGGCAGCTTTCTCGCAGTCCTTGTAGCCCAGTCTCTGGAAGCGCGGAATGCCATCTCGATAGCTCGGAGCGACGCAACACAAAACTGTGTTCGGCCACGTGGGACGGATGGTAAAGCACATTTGTCTGAAAGCAAAACTGGTCTTCAACCATATGTACATGGGCCGGCACAGTTGGTGTAGTGGTTTAGGCCGCAAAGCCACTGTGCGCGCGGTAGTGCGTTCATCCACTCGGTGGGGCAAGTTTCTTGCCGCAAAGAGTTGGTGCTCGGCACAAAGCCCAACCCAGGCCACCGAAAGCTGGTGACAGCGAGTAGGTAAATGGGAACCGACTGGATCTGCCTAAGCACATAAAGCTACAATAGCATAGCAACCACACATGTATTATTGTGGTAGGCAGCAGTATAAATCCGTCTTAACTGTTATTTCAAGCGCAAAATAAGTAATTTCAGCTGTACTTGAACATATCCAAAGGCACACTAGCAGCGGCTGACTCAGAAGGGGGTCCCAGATGTTTGAGCGCCAAGCCGAACCCCCCTTTCGGGGAGCCGGTGGAGACGAAGCAAATGCAGAGCGAAATCAGAAATACGCAGAAATGCCACATTCTTTCTGAAAATCAAGTATGATGGCAACAAACCGAATAGGAGAAAGTGTTGGTAAAAGGACAAGAGGAGGGCCGGTAAAATTGGGTTGTTAGGTCATCTGAAAACGGACTTCAGATTGACCAATACCTGACTGACTGAGATGTACCGCTACAACTGGTTTTAACTTTATTACACATTACCTATCACTACACTTTAATAGATAGATTACATTACGCACTAAATAGGATTTCCCGTAGGCAGTGAGCCTCTAGAAATGCGACGGCGCAACAGAGCCTTGGGGAAGAGTCGCAAAACAGCTCGCGCAGAGTAAATTGATGAGTTCTTATGGTAATTTGTAGTTTGGTCTTGCCTGCGGCAGCCAGCCACGAAAGCAAACCAAACCAAACAATTTTGCTTCTAGTAGATCAATAATACTGCACATTTATGACTTAAAACAGAAACTTTAGCAACATTAGTCGAATTTATAGAAGATAAGACCGCACATAGCTTTCTATATTATTGTTAAAATACAGGGGGTACGATTTATTTATCATCGATTTCGTCTCGCTGTAACTTTTGTGTTCGGTCAATCAATTTCGCTGAAATTTTAACACAACATGCTTACAACCTCAGAAGTTTTACTGTTAAAATTTTTGCCAAGTCGGTCGCTTCAACCACAAGTTACGCATTTCTCCATGTGTAAGCGGTCAAAACGAAACATGCGGAGGAACATAAAATAGTACTGAAGCGACCAATGGGAAGTGTGTAACTTGCGGTTGAAACAACAGACTTGGCAAAAAGTTTAAGAGTAAAGCTTCTTAGGTAGGTTGTATAAAAAAATTGTTGTGTTAAAATTTCAGAGAATAGATTGGGGAAGCCAAAAAAAAGTTACAAGGAAGTATAAAAATCTGATATTCTGCGATCGGTTTTTCTATTCGAAATCTTGCGCTTCGAATCTCAATCAAAAACCGATTAAGCTTAGCAAATTTGCAGTTTATTTGTGCGCAAGATGGCCCAAGAGATTGAGAAGCTTCCCTCTAGCTAAATATTTCTCTGATTTATAGTCTCACCGGTAGGCCGTGCGTAATAATCTGTGCGTGTGACCGGTGCCAGTAGCTATTCGTTATTGCAGCATGCGCCTGTTTTTTGCCAGTCATTCTATTTAGAAATGGCTAAGCAATCTGTCGCTGACAATTCCGCCTCCGTCTTGTGACACCCAACGGACATGTGATTTTAGTAATCGACCACTTATAAATTGCGTTAGAGCTGCGCGCGACAAGCTAATGGTGTTTCCGAGCGTCCTCTCGTCTTAGCGAACCTAATAATCCTCTAATTCCGGTTTGTTTTGCTTGTGAGATGGAGTTGCCTGAGCTGAATGCTTCTCTTCTTGCTTTACCGGCAAATGCTACAATACTGAATCTATCTAAACCGTATGTATCAGAAGCGTACTGTTCGTTGCCTAGAAAGTACACCACAGTTAGAACTGCATTGTTGTGTTCTGCGGCGTTAGTTGCTATTTTTGGTATAGTGTCTAACCTCACTTTAGTAGTTTTATCTTTACGGCGTGCAATGCGCGAACCGGCTCTGATTTTTCTGGCTATATTTGACGCTCTATTCTGTCTCTGTTGGGTAGCCTTGTTCGGTACAGAGGCAGTGAGTATTTATTTTCGGTTTAAATTCACCTACGACTTGTTGTACAGTTATATAATGGCCGTATTTTTGCTGAGTAGAATAGTACAAATCTGTATTCCGTTGATGTTGATTTTGAGTTCGTGTCAAAAGTGGGTTATGCTTACTAATCGAACTTATGGAAAGTGGCTGCATTTTCATAGCAAATTAGGCCAGAGTCTATTGGCTTTTCTGCTAATGTGTTCGGCAGTCTTGTTGTGGATGCCGTCAGGCTGGGCTACACACGTCTCCCACTACCCTGACTGTCAGGACTACTTTCGGTCTTATGAGGTTTGGCCGACCGATTTTGGCATGACTGACTGGTTCAGCACTTATCGATTAATTCTGACCAGCGCTCAAGTGTTCGGTTGCTTTCTGGTGCTGATTTGCTTGAACGTGGCAGTGGTGCTCAAGCTGCGAACTAGACGCAGACAACGACAATATTTATTGGCACAATTACACGCCAATTCTCACGAATCGTTGGACGTGAGTTATAGACTTTTGCTTGGGATTTGGGTTTTTCGGCTTACGAGCTGATAGAGGGTCGTATGTCATGTTTCAGCAGGAAATCGACCCTCAACTGAAGGTAAGAGTGGCCAAGACTCTCCGGAAAGAATTGGGACATATAATGACTGTTGAACAAAATGCGGTCTTGGCCCTCATTCTAATGGTCAGTATGTATTTGGCTTGCAATTCACTTCATGTGGTATTGACTTGTTTGGAGCACTGGTTTCCAACACTTATTTATGATGAGTCTGGATGGTAAGTGCAGATTATGCTTTGATATTGATTTGCTTATTGACTTTTTGGCTTCATTTGTTCATTGTATAAGTTGCCTATTGACAGCCATGTGCCAAGTCAGCATTTTGAATAACTAATTACAGGACAAATTTCTACATCGCTGCCACTGACACTGTTAACTGCTTCTTCATGTTTGCCAGTTCAACAAGAATCTTTGTTCACTGGAAATTCAGCAAGAACATTCGAGTCGAGCTGAGAACCTTGCTAAGAACCTATCCATGCTTCTTGTGTCGATGCTTGCTGGACAGAAAACACAGTAGCACAACCAGCTACTCAGCCTCAACAGTGCAGTTTAGGTTGACAAAAAGCTATGCACCAAAGCGGAAAAGTGCTGTGGTGATGTTGCAAAACTCTAGATCTCAATTTTCTTTTCAATCCTGATCTGATGCTGAGGTGTCTTAACAGTGGATCGTTAATAGTACCGGATGGTGCGGTATGATATGATATTTGGAATATCTGACAATATTGTCATTGAAATCACCTATTACTGTTCAAGGAACAGCATCATATGACTTCTTCAACAGTTTCCACTGTTTAGCACTTTCATGCACCCTGACTAATGCAGTTTGCAATTAATTCTGATTGCTCCCCAAAGATCTCTAATTTCGCAAGCAGATGGCTAATTTAGCCGACAGGAGTAACTGCTTCATTCCCTAACAACTGCAGACCTATCAAGTAAACAGTGTCAGACTTTGGTCATGTGGACAACGGTAGCTTCAAGAGTCTACTCTCTGTTCACACTCTTTAGCTTCTTTCTGTACTTGTTACTTGTGATCATGTTGTTCAAATACCGAAAGCAACTTGCCACTTTCTTTCATTTGGCAATGTGGGCTGGGGTGATTGATCTAGTCTACATGGTGTACGATAAAGTAGTTATCGGTGTGCACGAGACCTACTTTACTGATCATTTGACAAATAGTGTTTTCTCTGCTACACTTCACATGGGAGTTATAACTTATTGCTACTGGGTACAAGTCATTGCGGTAACATTCACAGCAGTCAACAGATTAACTGCACTGCAGTGGCCGTTCAAGCATAAACAGGTAAGTTAACTGAAAATATTGCAATAGGAATAAAGTTCAATTGCAATAGGAATCAAAACTTGAAATCCTCTAGTAACAAAGTTTGATTGATTGATTGTAGGGGGCGGGATAGGAATACCCCTAGCGTTAGGCCACCCATGCCATGAAAATCTGCGCAACGTTCCCTTGTAACGCTAATTTGCACAAGGGAAAAAATCGGCTTCTTCTGGAGTTGGGCTGAATGCGATTTTTTAGTGAATCAGAATCTAGAGACCATGGGGATTTCAAAAATGTATTCATATTGATTCTACAGGGTGTGCCAAAAAAACAACCCAGCAGAGTTTTTGCTGTAGCAACCGCAAATCTCAACCGATTTGAATGAATCCTTTTTTAAATGAAAGATAAATAAATTCTTGAAAGATTGATGTACCGTTTATTAAGATAGCCTGCTTAGCTCCTGAGATATTTGTCCTCAAATTCAAAACAGAGATTTTGGCAATGAACAAGAGTGATAAAGAACAGCCCAGCAGATTTTTTTACTTTTGCCACCATGAATCTGAACCGATTTGAATGAATCCTTTTTTAAATGAAAGACAGATAAATTGTTCAAAGGTTGGTGCAATTTTTGTTGAGATTCACAGTTAAATTCTTGAGATATTTGCCTTCTAAGTCGAAACAGATTTTGGCAAAGAACAAGAGTGATTCCGTTGCATTTCATAATAAAGCAGATTCCTACTGCTGGGGCTAATGATACTTTAGTATTGAAGTATACCGAGTTTCTGTGTCACCGGTAAAGCCTCCAATAGCCCTTAGCAGTAGCATTTTATTACGAAGTGCAGAATTATGAAAAATCCCTCTTGTTCACTGTTCTGAATTTGAGAGCCAATATCTCAGGAACTAAGCAGAGTACATTAATGAAAATTTTCGCAGTCTTTTAAGGATTTATTTATCTTTCATGTAAAAAAGGATTTATTCAAATCGATTGAGATTTGCGGTTGCTACAGCGAAAAATCTGCTGGGTTGTTTTTTTGACACACCCTGTAGATCTTTTTTTTGGATTGCATAAAAATTTAATGGTTACATTTACACCTATTTTTTAAACTGAAAATGACAGAAACGAACGCACTGCCCGATAAAAAGTTTGATCTGGACCTTTTAATGCTAATGGACACACACGCTTACATGGTTCAGAAAACTGTTGAAACAGTGCAAAATTTCGACAGTTTTTGTTAATATCAGTGAACTTGAGCCAGGTTTCTTAGATGGACTTGAACCTGAAATTTCCATGTTGGACTTGACTTGAACCTGAACCTATTTATTTTTTAACCCTGGACTTTCCAACAGTAGTTTTCAGTTCCCCTCGAAAATCCACTGAAGGGACTTCTGTTCTGTGTCTATAAAAGTTTCTTCCTCACACTACATAGCGACATTCACTGCACCGATCCGATCCGATCCGATGTGCGGGGGGCCTTACGGCCTGCGATCAGACTCGAGGTCCATTTCGCTTCCCCGTGGTTTCGTCATCTCGGACGTTTCCCTTCTTTCACTGCCAAGCCACTCAAGCCATGCTGTTGGGCGCCAGGTGCTAAGAGAGCGCCTGGCGCATTGACGTCATGGT
Organism: Sabatieria punctata; assembly: GCA_030248155.1. NCBI lineage: Eukaryota > Metazoa > Nematoda > Chromadorea > Araeolaimida > Comesomatidae > Sabatieria > Sabatieria punctata. The sequence continues at coordinate 40,362 of JASANB010003343.1, forward strand.
GCTGGCAGCGTCCACCGCCGCCCGGCCAGTGGCACTAAACCGGTATAGGCCTTGTTGTGTCGTCTCAGCCAGCACTTGACGTCATTGATCTTTCTCCAACGTGGCATGCTATAGGAGCGGCTTCGGTGCAATGGCAGATCCAGTTGGTTCCCATTTTACCTACTCGCTGTAACCAGCTTTTGGTGGCCTGGGTGGAGCGTTGTGCCGACGACCAACTCTTTGCAGCAAGAAACTTGCCGCGCCGAGAGGATGAACCACTACAACCGCTAGGGATGCAGTGACCGTCGTGACTCAGAGGCAGCGAGCTACCCACTGAGCCAACGACGCGGTTTATTCACTGCACAAACTGCCAACATTATTATTGTATTTTTGTTGTTTTAAAATCAAATACCCTAAAAGATTAAATTAGTGCATTTTGTAATAAAACTCATTGAATTCTGCAATAAAAAGCGATTGTTAAAATTTTTCCTGTCATGTTGGAAAATAACTTTTGGAAAAAAAACGGAAAAGAACAGAAAAGAACAGACGAGTTTTTCCTGGAAAACAAACAGCCCTGATATGCATGCACACTGGTGAGAATATGTTTAGGTTGCACGCCCAAACTGGGTTGTACTGCTGTTTCTTATCTTGATGAACTAACTTCACTCAATGGGCAAAAGCTTACAAACACCAGCCAAAATCATATTGCCAAATGCGCTTAATTTGTGCATGCATTTTTAGTTTGAAAAAAAAAAAAACGCCTGTGAATTATCTCCCAACCAAATAGGTTTTCAGCTGTGGGAAAGATGGTTTTATTGGGCAATCGGCTGTATGTGGATCTGTCCACTACTCATTACAGTGCCATTGGTTCATCCTCTATGTCACCATTATTATAACAATGGTTTTTTCTACATACCTGATGAGAACTGGTTGGTATGTTTGTCAGATGCCTTAACCTTTGCTTGTCTCAAACTTCATGCAAATTTTAGGGTATACTTGTTTACTACTTGCTACTTGGCTCTCTGGAATGGGTGATTGCATTTGTACTAATCATCTGTTACAGTGTATGCATATGGAAGTCCAAACAAAAAACAGTGCATCCATCCCAAAATTCTAAGCAACAAGCCACAGCAAAAAGAAATCAAAGAAATTTAGCAGCTGTAGGTGGTGCCGTGTCTTTGGTTTATATTCTTGGCCACATCGCCTACACCATAACGGTGACTGTGTACAACCCTCTGTTCATTGTTTTTATAATCCTCCGTGTTGATTTGTTCACATTCATGAATGCTTATTTCTTGTTGATGTTCTCCAATGAGACTAGAAACAAGTTTGTGCAAATGTATCTTTTTAAAAACGCTACTATCCCTAATACAAAAAGTACAAATATGAAACCTGACAGAAATAGAGTTGTTAATGCCCACCATGCATAAATAAGTTGCAATATGTAAGTCTGGATTCATACATTATCTTTGTTCATAAAGCTACAATTGTAAATTACTTTGTTCATTTGTCTCTCATTTGATTTTCAATACTTTTTTGTACATTCATTATCTATTTTATGGTACTTCTCTTATGAAAAAACTGTCATTTTGTCCTCATTACCAGGAAGTGTTTATAAAGCTACAAATGTAAATTACTTAGTTCATTCGTTTTTCACTAATTTTTTGTCTGTTTACACAGTGTATTGGTGAGCAATCTTAGCATCTCTACTCATCAGGATATTAACAGTGGTGCAGTCTGCCACATTCACTGCGATTTGCTTGCATTATGTACTCTTTTTGGGCCAAATTACTGGACCCATCTTGTATGTATATGTATGTGCATTGTAATCAGATATAATTAATTCCTACATATATTTCTGTGCATTCTTTATCTATCTTATGGTACTTGTCTTATCAAGCGAAACTGTCATTTTGTCTTCATTAACAGGCAGCTCAGAATCACAGTGCAATAGGAAACTATACCAAGTGCAAAGCTTGAGCCAAATCGGAGAACAAATAGCCATTCATTACATCAGAAACTTCATTATTGAACGTTTATTATTGAACCGCATGATGACAGTCACATATTCAGTCATCATCGTTCAGTGGTCCATAGGGGCATCCGAGATACTGATCTGCAATTCTGCCAGCCTCCCTGAACCCTGACAACATGGCACCGGGCACTGTAGCTGGGTAGTTCCTGATGGTGTGTTCTCCAGCAAAGAACAGTCTGGGACTACTGTTTCCTCCACCCTCAGAACTGTCTATTGGGGCTGCCAGCACATCACACGTATCACCTAGAACACAATGTCTACACTGACCAGAGCACATCGCTATTACCAGAACTGTGAGACGAGATAAAGCTGTATGAGCCTCTGGCCCATGGATCTGCTCGCCACCTGGTAACCACCGATTCCTTTGGCTGCAGTACAAATCAATCAATACAATCATTACTAGGAGAGGAGAAATACCTCAGTAGGCACAGAGCTGCCAAAGATGTCAGTGAGCACTTTGATGCACCGACCCACTAGAATGTCATCGCTGACCTTCTCGAGAGAGTCAGCAGACTCCCCAGCGATGAGAGCGATGAGGGTGGGTGTGTCATAGATGGCCCAGAAGAGAAACATCTCCCCTCTGTTGGCGTGTCCCTGGTTTATGTGACCAAACAGATGCGTGCTCGGGTCCCAGAAGACACGGTCGAAACAAAGTACCAGCTGAAACATACAGAAACAGAAGTGTTCAAAAGCGACTTCAAGTTGGCAAACCAGCAATTCTGACAGTTCTCAAAAGTTCAAGTTGGCAAACCAGCAATGCTGACAGTTTTCAAAAGTTCACCTTGTTCAAGTTTCCGAAGCCATGCTTCTCAATGGCCTGCACTTTCCATTCAGGCAGTGGGGGCTCGAACTGGAAGGCTTTGTTCTCAAGGGGGTTGGCACCAACACAGGCCTTCAGCACCCCCAAAGGCACTGTGCAAACACAAACATCGGCCTCGTAAGTAGTTTTGCAGCCCTCTTTGATGGTTCCATCGTCCTCCACAGGAGCTGTGGTCACCTCAACACCAGAGGATGAGTGTGTGATGGACTGAACAGCATTGTTGAACTTTATGTCCAGCTTTTCTGACAGCTTCACGGGAATCATCGAGAATCCTTGCTTGACTGAAATGGATTCTGTGGTGACCATACATGTACTAGGGGGTTTGGGGGGTTACTCCCCCCAGCTGGAAAGGCCAAACCCCCCTCACCCCCCGGGGCCAGGTTAAGGGACCCCCCCCCGACCAAAAAATACAAGTACTAGTGGTGGCTCCAGTATTAACAAACTGGGTCAGAAATCACTAATTTTTAGCCTAAAATTCACTTGGATAGCCTTTGGAAACCGAATTTGGCGCTTCCACTGCTGATATTTAAAAGAAATCGGTGTTTTTGGAAGCCCTTTTTGTCATTTTTTGCTTGTTTTTAGCTCTAAAAAGCTATTTGGCAGCTTAAAATTGCGATTTTTAGCATCCTTACTGAAAAAAAACGTGCTAAAAACGCATTTCCAGGCGTTCTGGAGCTTTTTGAAATTTTGGACCCCACCTCTGGACGAAACCCCCCCTACCCCCCTCCCCCCAGGTCGGCCCGGAGCTGTTACATGTATGGTGGTGACAAATTAAATGGGCTATTAATCCTTTCATTCCAGGGATTGCTTCAGATGACACATTCCTGTGCATCACACACAACACACTTGATGCCAGAACTCCCTTACTGTTACAACAGACAAGCATTACGAAACAAATAAATGAGGAATAGGTTCAAAATGAATACAAAAGTACATAACTGTTCAGGTGGCAGCCAGAGAATTCGTATTCATCGTCCTGGTCCCAGTGCTGCAGAGACAAATCGAAGACTGAAGTAGCATTGGCGAACTCCAAATTGGCTACATGCCAATCTAGTATACGGCGGTCCACTTGGTTCATGTAGCAGTCGCTGAAACAGTTGAGCAGTTAAAATTTAATGTAAAAAAGTCGCCTAGATACCTGGGTTGAGAGGTCAACATTTCCTGTATACTCAGCGAAAGATCGTTGTTCAGCTTTTCCAGCGTTTTAAAATTCTAAACAGGCAAAACTTACTGAACAGATAGACAAACAGACCGACCGACAGACCGACCGACCGACCGACCAGACAGACAGACAGACAGACAGACAGACAGACAGACAGACAGACAGAGACAGACAGAGACAGAGACAGAGACAGAGACAGACAGACAGACAGACAGACAGACAGACAGACAGACAGACAGACAGACAGATAGAGCTGTATAAAGCGGTAAGCCAAGGCTGACCTTAAGTGCAGCATTCAAATCTCTACAAGTGGCGCGATATCTGAACAGCTTAGATGGATCGGCCGTCTCTCGATCATACAGAGATTCGTCCTTGTCTAATTCTCTGTACTCGTCATACAGCCGCTCTACCAGACTCTTGATTTTCAGCATCTAAACCGACCACATGTAAGCATGGACTAGCATTTCGGCTGAGTGGGTGGTAAATTTTAAATCCTGAGGGTATAGCGACGGCTGACGAGGGTTGAGTGGATGTGGATGGTAGCCAAAAGTTCGATTTTTTGTTAAATCAAGGTTTTTGGCTTATTATTTTTCGTTAGAATAGGGAATAGGTTGATTGAAATAAGCTATTCCGAGCTCATTTACTCCTAATCTAGGCTTTCTAAACCAAAATTCTTCAAAAAATTTCCAGAGGGGCAGCGGCAGTCTGAAGGTGGCTAGGTGAGCGCCCGAGGAAATTGAACCATTCAGCTGGAACGCCTAGCGCCTAACCCTATATATGGAAGGAAACAAGTTAAAAAATGTACTCAAATATTGGACACAGACTAAAACTAACAAACTACCTGAGTCTGCACTTTCTTCTGTTTTTCCAGAAGCTCCACAATGGTCTGCCAGAATTCTAACTTCCGTTCCTTCACGCGCTTTTCTTGGTATCTAGAATGAAGTCAGCTTTTGACTCTGTCTCTGTCGTCCGCCGGATAGACAGTCCTTATCGATGCGTCAGATGCATTTTTCATAACCAAAGTTGCAGAGGGGCCCGAGCTCGGTACCGTGCAACCTAATCTGCGCAACGCGCCATGGTAATGCTAATTTGCGCAATGAAAAAAATCAACTATTTCAGTCCAAACTAGCGATTTTTGACGATTTTTAGCCGAAAAATTGAGATTGTTTCGATTTTTAAAACTTTTCTTTCTAGTGCCCAAACCCCTCCCAAAATTTGGGCTCAGACCCCAACCCCTTCGGCAGATGACCTGTTACATAAATGATTCAGCCTATATTAGTAGAAAAAATCAAACAAACCCTCACTTAAGCAGCAGCTCAACCACATCTCCCAGTGTCAACTTCCGCTTGCCAATGTAATCCAGCTTGGCGGAGTGACTAAGGTAAGCGGCGGCGTCCAGAATCCGATTGAATTCGGCTTCGATCATTTCGTCTTTGTGTCGCTCGATCTACCAACAAACCGCCGTCACCGATACCCAACCCGGCGTAGCGGCTAGCTCTCACCGACTTGCCATTGTAGTCGAAGATAGGACACTTCATCTTTATCTTCTGCAGCTCGAACGGCAATTGACGTGCCACCACTGCCAGTGGGTTGCCACCTATCCGACCATTGGATAGTTAGTTTTGGCGGCAAATTTAAACCACTTCATTTCCTACCTAATCCAGTGACGATCATAGCACCCAGATCGGCCAAATAACTGCCTTTCTTGAACGTACTGACGCGACCGCCGACGCGGTTCTGAAAACGCACAACAGCCTATTATTATTAATCACAGTCAGACACTTAAACCAACGCCGTTTAAGGTATCGATACTCTAGATTTCAAGGTACCGGCAGCGGCACCGAATTTCTATAACCAAGAATGCATAAAGGAGTAGCAAAAATGTGCCGCTCAGCGGCCGGCCCGAGTGTCGATGCGCTGTACCAAAATTAGTGGAGCTGGATTTCAGGAGTAATTGCGCACATACATGGGGGTCCGGGGGGTTGCCCACCCCCAACTTGGGCTCGAGCCCCCCCAAACGACCCCACCCACCCACCTGAAGCCGACTTTTGTTCCTGACACCACTCACCAAAATCGGCGCGACCCCCCAAGCCGGCAGGCCCACCCCCAAATTTTCGGATTTTGACTACCCCCAACACATTTTTCCGGCCCATGTATGATTGCGCATGCGCTTTATTGCAGCGCAACCTGATTTCTGAGCAAGAATGACGTCAACAAAATGTTTAGTGGTTTTCTACAACGGCAATTCATTGCATACTTGGTCTAAGATCTTCAATCAGCACAATAACTGAAATAAGTGTCCAATTGCAAGACAAGATTGCAAGATATCTGTGAAATGCATCAGGCTTTTTGCATTTGTGAAACTTTCCACTTTTAACGCAGCACACGAGCTCGGCCATGTACACATGCCACATGCTTGCATATTCTAGATTTTTTACCTTTCTTTCCCTTTATCATGTTGCCGTAGACTTGAGAAATAATCGGCGGCAGCTATATTCCCAAAGACAGATTGAATATCCCGCTCAGAAATCAGGTTGCGCTGCAATAAAGCGCATGCGCAATTACTGGAGGGGTCGCGCGACCCCTCCTGAAATTTTGGTACAGTGCATCGACACTCGGCCGGCCGCTGAGCGGCACATTCTTGCTACTCCTTTATGCATTCTTGCTATAACTAGGGAACGACCGTAATTCCGACTTGGAATTCGATCGATCTGATCGAAGAGGTTCTGATTTCGAAATTAGAGGCTATCAGAACTTTCGTTAAAGTTTTAGGAAACCAAACACAATTTCTTGTTTACTGTTGCGTGTCTTACAGTCAGGCACTTAAATCCGTTTATGGTACTGGCACCATGACCATGAGTGCCGGTACCATATGGCACGAAATTTGAATGAAATGGAAATGTAGGGATGGGCAAAGAAATATCGATTTTTTTAGTGTTTAATTTTTTCAAGATGATTATCACGCAGCGGTGTAGACAATTTTAAAAGAAGTTCAGCAAAACAAACCGCACTCAAAAATGTTCAGTAGTTCTGGAGTTATCACCTTCTAAACTTTGATCCACTAAGGTCCCGGTTTTATTAAAGAGCGGTGTGCAGATCGGCTCATCAGCTTTTTGTCGGCTTCGTTCGGACTAGGTTATATTCGTACATTCAAAAGCTGTATGTAAAACTGAAAGTGCTTTTTCTGAGCTACAAAATTACAGGAAAGTTTGCGGCTGAGAGCTTGTTTATAACTTTATTAAGAGTCTGAGGCTCAGATGCCCAAAAATCGATAAAATCAACATTTGCGTAAAGTGCTGGGCGTAATTGACTGTCTAAACGCATTACTTGGAAACTCTGTTGCAGTTCCGATTCAGATCGGAGCAAAAAAATCTGGTTCCGGTCGTAAGGTACCTTTGCCTTTAGTCACTGGGGCGGGGGTATAATCCCAAATATTGGGAGTGGGGTTGGGCACTAAAATACGCTCGGCTAAAAATCGTTAAAAATCGCACTAATTTGGCACCGGAGCGGTACCTTATACGGCGTTAAGTGCCTGACTACATTAAACCAATTATTCTACCGCGCCAATAATAGTAGATAATCCTTGAAATGGAAAGAGGTTTTACTTTAGAAAATAACAAAGAAATCAAATTACTTCAGAAACCCGACAACCATAAGAATATAGCGCATAAACTGTCACGTCTTTAGTTGCCTGACACCAAACTCGACTTCAAAAGCTAATTACCATACATGTAACGGGATCAGGGGTCTCTGACCCCCACCAGACTTAGGTCAGACCACCCGGAAGGAAACCGCCCCGAGACGATTGACCCCCTCCGATTTTCTGCCAAGTAATTTTTGAGCAAATTTTTGCGATCATTTACAATTTCAGACACAAAAATTGCCAAAATCTCCTTTAAAACAACACTTTTAGCTGTATTTGAGCCAAGACAGGGTTCGTGCGGCTTTTGTATAGCAAAATTCCCTGACCTTTCCCTGACTTTTCCATGACCAAAGTTAAAATTCCCTGACCAACCAGGATCAGGAAACTGCAATCAATCTGAGAAACTTTTAAAAAATTGGCTTTGTAAAACGCATTTAAACAGTATTCAGAGAGTAAATTTCCGGTTTAAGTAGTGTATTTAAAGTCAGAAGACCAATCTTCAAAAGGATGTTGTGTAAAGCTTGGCAGGACCATTTGGCCGCGAGATATTTTTGCTGCTATCAAATTTTTTCCCTGACCGGACACCAAATTCCCTGACTTTTCCCTGATTCCCTGACTTTTTTCTAAAATTCCCTGACTTTTCCATGACTCCCTGACTTTCCAGGTCCCGCACGAACCCTGCAAGATTGCACATTTTTAGCCGAAAAATTGCGTCTTTTTCCGATTTCTGAGCGTGTTTAGTGGCTATAACCTCGTCCCTAGAATTTGGGCTCAGACCCATACATGTACTAGGGGGGTTTGGGGGGGTTACCCCCCTGCTGGAAAGGCCAACCCCCCTCACCCCCCCCCCCGAGACAGGTTAAGGGACCCCTCCCCCTGACCAAAAAATACAAGTGGTGGTAGTGGCTCCAGTATTGACAAACTGGGTCAGAAATCACTAATTTTTAGCCTAAAATTCACTTAAAAAGCCTTTGGAAACCGAATTTGGCGTTTCCACTGCTGATATTTAAGAAAAATCGCTGTTTTTGGAAGCTCTTTTTGTCATTTTTTGCTTGTTTTTAGCTTTAAAACGCTATTTGACAGCTTAAAATAGCGATTTTTAGCGTCCTTACTGAAAAAAACGTGCTAAAAACGCATTTCTAGGCGTTTTGGAGCTTTTTGAAATTTGGTACCCCCACCTGGGCGAAACCCCCCCTCGACCCCCCACCTGAGGAACCCCCCTACCCCCCAGCCCCCAGGTCGGCCCGGAGCTGTTACATGTATGCTCAGACCCCAACCCCCACCCCCGTTTGGCTGATGAACAGTTACATGACGTATGCTAATCATAAATCGAAATTAGACGATTACAAATTACCCTGGCCTCTATCACAGTAACAGTGCATCCGAACTGCTGCAGTTGTCTTGCAGCTGAGAGTCCGGCCATTCCAGCTCCGATAACCAGTACCTTGCAAGCCGGTTTGCCTAAAATGGTCGTCTGTTTATAGCTAAGGTAACGGCATAAGCGGAGATTCTACCGGCTGTAACAGAGGGCCGTGTCATTGGTTCGAAGTAGCCGAAGTTTATATATCCGTAACGCGCCAGGAATGCGTGGATTCGAGAGATCAGCGAACTGTCACCTGAATAAATCCATTCAAACTTATTCTATTAGACCAAAACTATAGCCGAGTTTTTATCGTAAATAACGCGGTGGCCTTGTTTTAGGTTTTGGCCCTCTACAGTGAAACCGAGAATATGCCGGTCGGCTTATTTTCGAAAAACCCTGTAATTTTACAGTCTGGCAGTTTTAACGCCGTTTATGACATATTACATGGTACCGGTACCTAGGCTAGTGGCACCATATATGCAGACATGGCCTAGCATTTCGGCTGACGGGGGTAGAATTTTCAATTCCTGAGGGGGTAGGAGCACCTGAGGGGGTGGTAAGCCAAAAAACCCTTGACTTTAGCCAAAAATCGGACTTTTTGGCTTACCACCCCTCAGCCCCGCTCAGGCGCTCCTACCCCCCTCAGCAATTCAAAATTCTACCCCCCCTCAGCCGAAATACTCGCCCATGTCTGGTCTGCATATTTGGTATCTGTACCTACCCCATAGCAATGGGTGCCGGTACCTTATGGTATGAAATCTGAACAGGAGTAGTACATTATATGGTACCGGTACAGGTATCAATGCAAAGGCAGGGGTACCATATATGGTGTCGGTACCATGAACGGCGTTAAGTCTAAGTACCTGACGGTTGTAAACAGATCAGCCACTGGAAGGAATGGGGGTTTTGAAGTCTGAGCTCTAATTACGGGTGTACACTTAAAATGGTTACTCTGATTTTAAATAAAGCTGAAAATTGTATTTTTCTAAATCTTCTGGATCTTCTGCTCTTACCTTTCGCATAAACCTTTTGTCTTACCTAGCACTACATAAACATAAGAAAAATAGGTTTAGCGCAGTGAAGCGCATAATTACTGTTCTACATATAAACAATCTCGTGTGAGAAATTAAAGAAAAAATCGGCCCACAAATTTAGGGCGCTCGGGAGGTGGAAAAATAGCCTTTAGGAACGTTTTTGGACTTTGATTTTGAAACAGGGGTAGACACCCTATGTACTGGGTTGGAAAGGGTTAAAAAGGAACAGAACAGTAGTAGAGTAGAAAGAATACTGTTATAGGGTTCAGGAATCTCTCTCAAAGCCTCTTCCACAGTCAGTTCTTGCGTGCAGTTCTTGAACCACAATTGCAACTGTAAAATAAGAGAAAACCTTGATCAACAACAACAATATTATCATTGATTGAGGTACCAGTTTGTTGCGGAGGTAGAGAAAGACTTTGTGAGTGGCCTGAGCGCCTCTGGAAATGTCAGGAAAGCAGGCTTTCTCTTGACACGTCAGATCGTCGCTCGGTAGACGGCTCAGGTCGGCCGTTCGCTCCAGATCTGCAACAGTCTGCCATTTAACATGTAACAGCTCATCCGCCGAACGGGGAGGGGGGTTGGGGCGCCTGGCGCCGGCCGCGGGCTCTGAGCCCAAATGTTGGGAGAGGAAACGCTGAAAAATCGAAAAAATCGCAATTTTTTCGGCTAAAAAACGTCAAAAATCGCTAATTTATTTATTTAGAAAGCTTCGGAGGCTTGTTAGGCCCCAATGAACAAACGTCCATAAGTGGGGCAGATAAATTTGGACTGAAATACAGCTAAAAAGTGCTGTTTTTACGGGCGATTTTGGCAATTTTTGTGTCTGAAATTGCAAGAAAATAAACGTACAGAGGTCGTCTTCGAGCCAAGTGAGAATGTCGACGTTATCTCGTTCGGTCATCATTATGTGCGCCACTGTCTTCGACGTTGCCATATCTACAGCTTACTTAACTTATTTTCCGTCTTGTTTAACGTAAATAACATCGAGAAAAGGTTTTTTCTGTTTTTTTTCGGTTTTAGACGTTTGCGGGCTATTCCCCCCATTAAATTCCACTATGTTGCTTGACTTTAGCTGAGCTTGAGCGCATGTGGTTGTATTGTTTCCTTCCGGTATTAAAAAAGGCTAAATCTAAATGCTTGGTCATGGACGACTAAAAACCACTGGACACGAATCGACCCGAACGCCCGTTTCCACAGTAGGCCTACTTTCAAAGGGCCGTATCTTTGGAACCGTTCGACCTACAATCAATATAAATACATCTTTAGAATCGCCAATGCGTGAGGACTCCGATTCCGTGCTCAAATCGCTTCCATAGCGACCACATAAAAGGTTCATTTTTTTCCATGGCGCAAATTAGGATTACCAAGCAACGTTGCGCAGATTAGAATGCAAATTCAACCAGAGCTCAAGCCCCTCTACAACTTTGGTCATGAAGCCCAAAACCCTCCGACGCATCCGTAAGAAGTTATTCGCAAAAAACTATAAATTCATTGAACTTAGAAAATTGCTGTAGTAATCACTATGTGTGCGCCAATTGGAGTGATTTCGAAGCAGACTGCCAATACAACAGCGCAGGGTCTCAATAACGAAGCAATTGTCGAGCAACACCCAGTATATTTTCAGGAAACATACTTTATATCACCACAGAAATACCATAAATAACAGCTCAGACACTGTACCATGAAAGCAGGACCAAAATTTTAGAGAATTTTAAAGGCATCTTTCCCTACTGTCAGCGACTACGTCCAAACTTGGCTTGCGCACTGGGCTTAACACCAGAAATAGTGAACTTCTTGACCAGGTTTTTGCACATGCAGTTGAAAAAATTTAGTCAAGAATTCGGGCGAACGAGTGACTCTGCCAGACAGGAAAGCTCAGACACGAGAATGTCCAGCAACTGGGAATCCTCTTCTAACAGCAACAAGACGGTTTCAACCATACATGTGCTAGGGGATTTGGGGGCGGTTACTGCCTGCTGGAAAGGCCAACCCCCTCACCCCGACCCCCCGCGAGAGAGGTTAAGGGACCCCTCTACCCGACCCAAAAATACAAGTACAGTACCAGTAGTGGCTCCAGTACTAACAAACCGGCTCAGAAATCACAAATTTTTAGCTTAAAATTCGCTCGAAAAGCATTTTGGAAACCGAATTGGGCTTTTCCACTGCAAAAGAAATCGGGGTTTTTGGAAGCCAATTTTGTCATTTTTTGCTTGTTTTTAGCTCTAAAACGCTATTTGGCATCTTCAAATAGCGATTTTTAGCGTTTTAGCATCCTTACTGAAAAAACGTTTTCGAGCTTTGTGAAATTTTGGACCCCCTTCTGGGCGAAACTCCCTCTACCCCTCCCCCCAGGTGGGCCCGGAGCTGTTACATGTATGGTTTCAACGAACAATGGCCGGGGAAATCGCAGTGAAGGAACTTGTTCTTGAGACTGGGGTCGCTTTGAATGCAAGAAAACACCAACCAGGCCTTCAGACAGATTCCAAAAGGGGCAGCACTCGGGTCAAATAAGCCACCAGGATTAATTTGGCTGAGAAACATGCTAATGTTTTCAGAGTATCCATCAATTTCAAGGGGAGGCAGCTCAGATTCACTTTGATCTGCGTCAAGAAGTTCCTTGCATGAAGCACAATGTCTGGCAGTGGATCCTTTAAGACACGATCGTTAGTATCGATTAGTATCTGACACAAACATGAGTTGGTTCATACATGTAACAGGGGGTCTGCCTGCCCCCACCCGAACCCGACTTATAGGCATCCTGGCATAGGCGGGGTTCTGAATACGAAAGTTTAGCAAAAGTTTGAAACAAACATCGAACTAAAGTACTCGCATGCCTAGTTGCACTTAGACGTGCGTAAGGCGTTGCAGGTGGCCCTGACACCACCCGTATCGGTTTTTGCGAGAGGAGTGCCTAAGCATTCTGTGGCCAGGGGACCGGCCTTGCGCACAAACACCCTTTAGCTTCCCACCCGAACGGTGGTACCCATTTA
>JASANB010003344.1:0-25075 GCA_030248155.1 Sabatieria punctata
AGTTACGTATTGCCTGATGTGGGGTACTACTCCAAGTGGAAGCTGGTAGCTTCTTCTAGTAAGGGTTAGGAAGTTTAGCAACGATTAGCGTACTGTACCGTGTTAGAATTGAAGCTTCACCTTACGTCAAGCGAAAGGAACCTGTCTGACCAGTTCCTCTAAAAAGAAGCATTTATTGCACAATAACAACGCACTGGATTCAATTCTTACTGAACGACTGTATTTCAGACTCTCAGACGCTCCCAGAAGCGCTATGTATGCTTTGATTAATGCGAAAATGCGAAGGAAACCAATGCTCAATTTTGGCACTTTTCGAAACTTTGAGCTCAATTTTTTCGCGCAAATCAAAAATGCCCATGATAATTTCTTTACAATCTTATAGTACAGGTGTTGCTCTATTAGGTCCACCAGATGACGCCTCTTAGGTAGGCACCTCCAAGCGAGAAAAATGACCTCAAAGTTAGGGTCTTTTTGACCGATTTTTCGCGAATAATTTCGAAAGGGAAAAAGCAATGGAGTTGAGATTTTATCAGGAGATTCTACAAAGAAAGACACATCACTTGATGTATTCGCGGTTCAATTTGGAATCTCAGGTTAAAAAGTTATGAGCAAAAAACGATCTTTTGAGCAAAAATCACAAAAAATGTCATAATTCTGCTGTATTGGGGAATATGCAAAAACCATCTCGCATGTAGGGTCGTTTCTACTCTTATACTAACTAAAAAACACCACTTGGTCCAAATCCCAGACATAGCTACTTTACATGTTTCCAGGCGTTTTACCCTTTTTACGTGCATTGGCTCTTAAGCTTAGGCTTAGGTTCAGGCTTAGGCTTAGTGGGAAAGTCGGAATTGGGAAAGTCGGAACTGGGAACACGCCTATACATGGGGCGGAAAAATCCGGAGGGGATCTAGAGCCCTCCAGGGGGTGTCCCTGAATAAAGATCCAAAAAACGCCCAATTTGTCTTAAATAAGCGAAAATTTTCTCCCTCCGGGAGGGGGATCGGGGAGGAGTATGCCCTGCCGAGGGGGAATGGGTAAAGCCCCGTCACCCCCGGCCCATGTATGATCAAGTTTCCTTTCAGCAGAAAATGGACGTTGAAAAACGCAAAATTCTGTTTTTGAGATGAAAATACGCTTCAACGGCTGAATTATGAGTCAAAATGCATCATATTCAATAGCTCATACTTCTGTTTCATATAAATGCATGAAATACAGGGTGCGCCAAAAAAAACAACCCAGCAGATTTTTCGCTATAGCAACCGCAAATCTCAACCGAATTGAATGAATCGTTTTTTTAAATGAAAGATAAATAAATTCTTGAAAGAGTGATGTAACGTTTATTAATGTACTCTGCTTAGTTCCTGAGATATTCAATCTCAAAGTCAAGACAGTGATTTTGGCAGTGAACAAGAGGGATTTTTTATTATTCCGCTGCACTTCGTAATAAACTGGATTTCTGCTACTGCTAAGGGCTCTTGGAGGCTTTACTGGTGACACAGAAACTCGGTTCACTTCAACACTAAAGTATCATTAGCCCTAGAGTGCGAACGTGGGTATTGGGGTGTGTTTTCCAGGTATTGGGGGTTTTTACCACTCTTTCAAGAATTTATATATCTTTCATTTTAAACAAGGATTTATTCAAATCGGTTGAGACTTGCGGTTGCTACAGCAAAAACTCTGCTGGGTTGTTTTTTTGGCACACCCTATATACTATATATACAGTATAGATAAAAAAAAGGTCCCATCGCTTTTTTCGGCCTTCACTCAAACGTTTCGTTCTCAGTCATTTCTTTACCGATTTGGCTCAAATTTTCAGCAAAAATTAACAACATGGTTGGCTAAATATTCTGCAAGTTTAGTGCCAAAATTCCGACTCATACTGGTTTTATGACCCGAAAACTAGGAATGAGAGTGGTCCACGCAAAATTTATTTTTTCTCGGTAATACAAGGAGTACAGGCCTGAAACTTGCAGGAATGATTGGTGTTGCTATTGGGCATAACATACTAAGCGGGCAGCCCTGTAGCTCCAAGGGCACTAAAATGGAGGAATTTCAAAAACATGACGAAATATGACTTTTCTTCGTAAAACCGGCAAAATGACGATTCTAAAGATTTTCAATTTTCAAAAAACGCTGCAGGGATGGTTACTATGGTGTGGAACAGAGCTTAAATATCAGGTTCATATAATTGTCGAACTTCCTGCTACAATCTATGTTATCACAACAGATTCAGTGCCTTGATTCCAGAAGGTGCAGATTTCTTAACTATGGGATTTTCACTCATGTTTTTGAAATTCCCCCATTTTAGTGCCCTTGAGCTACAGGGCTGCCCGCTTAGTATGTTATGCCCAATAGCAACACCAATCAATGCTGCAAGTTTCAGGACTGTACTCCTTGTATTACCGAAAAAAAATAAATTTGTGTGGACCACCCAATTCCTAGTTTTCAGGTCATAAAACCAGTATGAGTCGGAATTTTGGCACTAAACTTGCAGAATATTGTTGTCAACGCATGTTGTTAATTTTAGCTGAAAATTTGAGCCAAATCGGGTAGCGGAGACTTGAGAACGAAACGTTTGAGTGAAGGTCGAAAAAGCGATGGGACATTTTTTTTATCTATACTGTATATATACTTCCTCCCATCAATAACCGATCATAAGAAAGAATTTGCTCTTGAATATTACGTAAATTTGGGTAAAACACCGAGCCTGTGTATGCTGGTAATCAACGTTTTAAGATTATTTTTGTGGCACAGATGTGCAAATCTGTAAAGCAAGCTACCAAATGAGGGCATGCAATGAAACCAAAGAGAACGCACGTGGTGGGGGAGGAGGGATCGAGAGTGATGGGGAAGCTGTGATAAGGCTGGCGCTCCTCATATAACCGGATTTGCTCGTAACCGGCGCGATGGGTTCGCGGCATTTCTCTTTGATCTAAAATATTAGTAATTATATGAATGACAAGCATACATGTTACACAGGTCATCTGCCGAACGGGGAGGGGGTTGGGGGACTGAGCTCATACATGCAACAGCTCCGGGCCGACCTGGGGGTAGGGGGGATTCCTCAGGCGGGGAGTCGAGGGGGGTTTTCGCCCAGAGGGGGGTCCAAAATTTAGAAAAAGCTCAAAAAAACTGGAAATGCGTTTTTTAGCCGGTTTTTTTTCAGTAGGGACGCTAAAAATCAGCTATTTTAAGCTGCCAAATAGCGTTTTAGAGCTTAAAAACAAGCAAAAAATGAAAAAAAGGGCTTCCAAAAAAAAACAACGATTTCACTTAAATATCAGCAGTGGAAACGCCTAATTCGGTTCCCAAAGGCTTTTCAAGCGAATGGAAAGTCAAACAAAGGCGAAAGCTTATTTCAGCTTGTTATAGCTCCTAAAAAGGCAAAAACAAATCGCATTCTGTCTGTCTGACTCAACCCAAAAGCATTAATCAATTGAAAATTCACATCTGAATTGAAAAATTGCGCATGGATTTTTGTCCAAATTAACCAAATCCGGATTAACGAATCACTTTAACGTACAACAAATTTCAAAGTCGGTAAAAGCTTCTGTCAGGATTAACGAATCCGGATCCCGATTAACGAGTCATATCATATAGGTAAGATGGGGAGAATTGGTACCTGGCATGATCTTGTCCGGAAGACGAATATCCGAATTAACGAGTTATTTCTGTATTACTATGAAATTACCTTAGTTTCTGTTAAAACAAGACCAAAGAAGGCAGGGTGGAGTGAGTTCAGTTCAGGTCAACATGGCAGAAACAAAGCCAGAACCTGCTCCAGTGGTTTCTTTTCTTTCTTTTCTTTAATCCAACAAAAACCAGCCACCGCGCCCCAAACTTGCACAATCACGAACAGCTGGCATATATGATGACAGTGATGTAGACCTTTTGTTATTGTCGTTGCTTAGCAACTTTGCTGTCGAACAACTGTTCTCACGGTCACGCGACTCGTTCGTTGTTATGGCTCTGTCTACACATCCCTACCGAAAGTACCCCCGTTTTTACGCTAGCTAGCGTTTGAACTAAAGCATATGTTTGGCGTTAGACCAGCTTACGGTTTTAGGTGTAAAAAAAACCAACTTTTTTTAGGTTTTCGGCGGAGTCTGGGGGTAGTTGTTCTACTACGAGTAGCACAGGTAATATGGAATCGGCGCAAAGATTATTTCCTCATCCGTTGAGCATCTGCAGTACTGTAGTACGCGCTACATCTGAACAGCAAGCTGACCTGACAGTGTTTCTAAGGCCTGCCAGGGATGTGAGGTGTGTTTTTTCCGGTGTTTTTTTTCGTTTTTTTCGGAAAAAACCGGTTTTTTCCTAAGGGTCTGAAAAAAAAACATAAATCGCGGAAAAAAACCCAAGCTAAAAATAGCTAATTTATGTCATTTTTCTAACCAAAAAATGGACTTTTGCGATGTATAATAGGCCATACTGACTAAAACTATTAGAAAAACAAGAGAAAGGACCAAATTTGGCATGATAAAACAAAAATGCAATCTGCTGTAAGAAAATTTGCATATAGGGTTTATTGATGAAGCCTGTCAGGGACTGCTTCATGCATGTTTCGTGATTTATATCTATGTAACACGTGTATTTCTGGTCTGAAAAGACTGAAGAAGGCGCCAGAAAGCGTTAGGAATCATAAAACCAGTCTAGGATACTCAGAACTTGCGCTGGAGTTTTTTTCCGCGATTTAGGAAAAAAAACCGGAAAAAAACTGGAAAAAACAGGCCGAGGTTTTTTTTCGGAAAAATATACAACCCTGCCTGACACGTAAAGTTTTTCAAGCTTCTGTTCTTAAAACTTTGCAAGTCAAAGCAAGACTTTTTCGTTCAACACGCTGAAAAAACCGCTGCAACAATTTTTTAGAAGAAACGTTTCTTCGAACTTTTGTGTTTGACTGATCAAGCTTTTGGTGGATTAATTCTGATTAGCTTTATTTATTTCTTCAAGATACTCGATCATAGGAAAGTGTATTCATCTACGAAGAAATTTTCTGTTTTCGGGCTTCATTATCAAACGAATTTATTTCAAGCATGCTTCGTCGTACCAAAACCATATGGGGTATTGGGTATTTATTTGGGTTTCTCAGTGTATTGTTCGCACTCTACCCATATTGCTTATGTACCTCTTTCCAACAAACCGCAAAATTCATCAATGGTTCTTTTGGCTGATGAATTGTTTTTGATGAACAGTTATTCACGTTTTACGATTATAATTCTTCAAAAGATGATGAATTGAAGAAATTATTCATCACAGAAATTGAGGAACAATTAAATAATGACTCTTCAACAAATTTTATGCCAATTTTCCTTAGTTCAAACCGAAAAAGAAACGTTCCACAGACACATAAACTGACTGGGCTCGCCGTGACAGTTAATCAGAAACTGTTCAGAATTGCCGTGTAGTAAAAAGACCTATTTGTCAAGTTGAAGTGCTGGACCATTCCAATGCATTTGATGAAATAATAAAATAATTGATTCATCAGAAAATTTGCAAAAGTCTTCAAATGATGAATAGTAGTGGACCATTTCATGATGAATAGTATGATTACATGATGGCATACTGATATGGTTTGTTGGTATGGTTTGTTGGTAGGAGGTATTCTTTGTGAAAGTTTATTTGTTCCGTGACATTTAACACCGAAAACGGATCTAACGATAGTTTAATCAAACAAACTGTAAACTGGCAGCTTGTGATCGTGCAAAGGATAATTTGTTTTGAAGAACGTCACAGTGAACGTGCCTAGATTGATTTTATCTGAACTTCTCATTCTAAGAACTGGTAAATCCTGTCTGTTTGGCTCGACAGGTTGCATTGAACCAGTTCCCAATAGCATTGCGCTAGCCTGTCTTGCCTACCCCTACCCAGCTACATTGTATTGTGTGTTAAGAGTCGTTCTCTGGTCAGATCGCGTTTTGGTCCTTTGCCCTATTCAGACCCAAAATTGAAACTTTGAGCTTAGAGAGCTGTAAGTTGGCACACTAATACATACGTATGAGTTATCTTTCAGCTGCAAAGGATCAATGGATTTCACGCTCCTGTCCTGAGATATACCCCTTCCGAAAATCGGTCCGCCGAACCATGGGACCAAATTTCAAAAGCTCCGACTTCGCTCATACCGAGAATCTAATCAAAAACAGTTTTAGAGTACTTTTAGGACTTCTTTAAGAAACCTCAAAATTTTCAGAAAAAAAATTTTTTTCGCCCCCTTCCGCCCCCCAGCTCGTCTGGAACCCCCTACCCAGTTTTTTGTTTGTAAAAATTAAAAGCACATCAATTATCTACTGTCGGTGTGAAGCATTGTTTGCTCAAACCTGAAAAATGGAAAAATTGAGGTCAAACATGTCCCGGTCGCAAAATTTTCGCACTTTTCAGGTCAAATATCAAGTCCGGTTTTCCACCTACCAGTGGCCGAATTCAGACCTAAAAATTTGGGGGTTTTAGAGTACTTTTAGACTGCTTTAAGAAACTTTTGCCAAATTCCTTTTCGTTTTTCAGAAAAAAGTTGTTTTCGCTCACTCTAAATCTGAAACCCCTACCCAGTTTTTCTATTTCAGAAAATGTTGCGCTAATACCTACATACCGTTTGTGAAGCATTGTGCTAAACGAAAAACTTGAGAAAACGGTTCAAAGACGTCCCGGTCGCAAAAATTTTCGCACTTTTCTCAGGGTCAAATATTTCCAAGTCCGGTTTTCCACCTACTAGGTATGAATTCGACTTAAAAATTGGGGGTTTTAAAGTACTCTTGTACGTACTGCTTTAAGAAACTTTTGTCAAACTTTTTGTCGTACTAGTAGTGGAAAACCGACTTGGAAATATCGACCTGAGAAAAGTGCGAAAATTTTGCGACCTGGACATGTTTAGACCCCAATTTTCTCACGTTCTTCGGGTCTAAATAAACAATGCTTCACACTAAACGGTAGGTAATTGATAGCGCAACATTTTTCTGAAATAAAAAAAACTGGGTTGGGGGTTCCAGAAGAGCTAGGGGGGCGCAAAGGGGGCGAAAAAAAAATTTTTTTTTTTGAAAACGAAAAATTCGACAAAAATTTCAAAAAGCGGAAGTCTAAAAGTACTCTAAAACCCCCAATTTTTAAGTCGGAATTCGTACTAGTAGGTGGAAAACCGTGACTTTGAAACATTTGACCTGGAGAAAAGCGCGAAAATTTTGCGACTGGGACATGTTTGACCTCAATTTTCTCACGTCTCGGGTCTGAGCAAACAATGCTTCACACCAAACGGTAGGTAATTTATAGCGCAACATTTTTCTGTAATAAAAAAAACTGGGCTGGGGGGGTTCCAGACGAGCTAGGGGGGCGCAGAGGGGGCGAAAAAAAATTTTTTTTTCTGAAAACGAAAATTTGACAAAATTTTAAAGCAGTCTAAAAGTACTCTAAAACCCCCAATTTTAAGTCCGAATTCGTACTGGTAGGTGGAAAACCGGACTTGCAAATATTTGACCTGAGAAAAGTGCGAAAATTTTGCGACCGTGACATGTTTGACCCTCAATTTTCTCACGTTTTTCGGGTTTGAGCAAACAATGCTTCACACCAAACGGTAGGTAATTGATAGCGCAACATTTTTTTCTGAAATAGAAAAACCGGTAGGGGGGCCCGCGACGAGCTAGGGGTGGCGCAAAGGGGGCGAAAAAAATTTTTTTTCTGAAAACGAAAATTTGACAAAATTTTTAAAAAATTCTAAAAGTACTCTTAAAAAAACCCCCCAATTTTTAAGTCTGAACTCGTACTGGTAGTGTGAAAACCGGACTTGGAAATATTTGACCTGAGAAAAGTGCGAAAATTTTGGCGGACCGGGACATGTTTGACCTCAATTTTCTCACGTTTTTCGGGTTTGAGCAAACAATGCTTCACACCAAACGGTAGGTAATTGATAGCGCAACATTTTCCTGAAATAAAAAAAACTGGGTAGGGGGGGTTCCAGACGAGCTAGGGGGGCGGAAAGGGGGCGAAAAAAATTTTTTTTTCTGAAAACGAAAATTTCACAAAAGTTTCTTAAAGAAGTCTAAAAGTACTCTAAAACCCCCAATTTTTAGGTCCGAATTCCGAGTATGAAGCGAGAAATTAGACTTTGAAATTTTGGTCCCATAGTTAAGCGGACCGATTTTCGGAAGGCTATATCTCAGGACAGGAGCGTCAGATCCATTGATCCTTTGCAGCTGAAAGATAACTCATAAGTATGTATTAGTGTGCCAACTTACAGCTCTCTAGCTCAAAGTTTCAATTTTGGGTCTGAATAGGGCAAAGGACCAAAACGCGATCTGACCAGAGAACGACTCTTAACACACAATACAATGTAGCTGGGTAGGGTAGGCAGGGCAGGCAGCGCAATGCTGTTGGGAACTGGTTCAATGCAACCTGTCAAGCCAAACAGACCGGATTTACCAGTTCTTAGAATGAGAAGTTCAGATAAAATCAATCTAGGCACGTTCACTGTGACGTTCTTCCAAACAAATTATCCTTTGCACGTATACAAACTGCCAGTTTACAGTTTGTTTGATTAAACTATCGTTAGATCCGTTTTCGGTGTTAAATGTCACGGGACAAATAAACTTTCACCAAGAATACCTCCTACCAACAAACCATACCAACAAACCATATCAGTATGCCATCATGTAATCATACTATTCATCATGAAATGGTCCACTACTATTCATCATTTTGAAGACTTTTGCAAGATTTTCTGATGAATCAATTATTTTATTGTTCATCAAATGCATTGGAATGGTCCAGCACTTCAACTTGACAAATAGGTCTTTTTACTACACGGCAATTCTGAACAGTTTCTGATTAACTGTCACGGCGAGCCCAGTCAGTTTATGTGTCTGTGGAACGTTTCTTTTTCGGTTGAACTAAGGAAAATTGGCATAAAAGTTTGTTGAAGAATCATTATTTAATTGTTCCTCAATTTCTGTGATGAATAATTTCTTCAATTCATCATCTTTTGAAGAATTGTAATCGTAAAACGTGAATAACTATTCATCAAAAACAATTCATCAGGCAAAAAGAACCATTGATGAATTTTGCGGTTTGTTGGAAAGAGGTACATAAGCAATATGGGTAGAGTGCGAACAATACACTGAGAAACCCAAATAAATACCCAATACCCCATATGGTTTTGGTACGACGAAGCATGCTTGAAATAAATTCGTTTGATAATGAAGCCCGAAAACAGAAAATTTCTTCGTAGATGAATACACTTTCCTATGATCGAGTATCTTGAAGAAATAAATAAAGCTAATCAGAATTAATCCACCAAAAGCTTGATCAGTCAAACACAAAAGTTCGAAGAAACGTTTCTTCTAAAAAATTGTTGCAGCGGTTTTTTCAGCGTGTTGAACGAAAAAGTCTTGCTTTGACTTGCAAAGTTTTAAGAACAGAGAAGCTTGAAAAACTTTACGTGTCAGGCAGGGTTGTATATTTTTCCGAAAAAAACCTCGGCCTGTTTTTTTCCAGTTTTTTTCCGGTTTTTTTCCTAAATCGCGGAAAAAAACTCCAGCGCAAGTTCTGAGTATCCTAGACTGGTTTTATGATTCCTAACGCTTTCTGGCGCCTTCTTCAGTCTTTTCAGACCAGAAATACACGTGTTACATAGATATAAATCACGAAACATGCATGAAGCAGTCCCTGACAGGCTTCATCAATAAACCCTATATGCAAATTTTCTTACAGCAGATTGCATTTTTGTTTTATCATGCCAAATTTGGTCCTTTCTCTTGTTTTTCTAATAGTTTTGAGTCAGTATGGCCTATTATACATCGCAAAAGTCCATTTTTGGTTAGAAAAATGACATAAATTAGCTATTTTTAGCTTGGGTTTTTTTCCGCGATTTATGTTTTTTTCCGACCCTTAGGAAAAAACCGGTTTTTTTCCGAAAAAAACGAAAAAAAAACACCGGAAAAAACACACCTCACATCCCTGGCAGGCCTTAGAAACACTGTCAGGTCAGCTTGCTGTTCGAATGTAGCGCGTACTACAGTACTGCAGATGCTCAACGGATGAGGAAATAATCTTTGCGCCGATTCCATATTACCTGTGCTACTCGTAGTAGAACAACTACCCCCAGACTCCGCCGAAAACCTAAAAAGTTGGTTTTTTACCTAAAGCCGTAAGCTGGTCTAACGCCAAACATATGCTTTAGTTCAAACGCTAGCTAGCGTAAAAACGGGGGTACTTTCGGTAGGGATGTGTAGACAGAGCCATAACAACGAACGAGTCGCGTGACCGTGAGAACGGTTGTTCGACGGCTCAGTTGCTAAGCAACGACAGTAATAAAGGTCTCATCACTGTCATCATATATGCCAGCTGTTCGTGATTGTGCAAGTTTGGGGCGCGGTGGCTGGTTTTTGTTGGATTAAAGAAAGAAAGAAAGAAACCACTGGAGCAGGTTCTGGCTTTGTTTCTGCCATGTTGACCTGAACTGAACTCACTCCACCCTGCCTTCTTTGGTCTTGTTTTAACAGAAACTAAGGTAATTTCATAGTAATACAGAAATAACTCGTTAATTCGGATATTCGTCTTCCGGACAAGATCATGCCAGGTACCAATTCTCCCCATCTTACCTATATGATATGACTCGTTAATCGGGATCCGGATTCGTTAATCCTGACAGAAGCTTTTACCGACTTTGAAATTTGTTGTACGTTAAAGTGATTCGTTAATCCGGATTTGGTTAATTTGGACAAAATCCATGCGCAATTTTTCAATTCAGATGTGAATTTTCAATTGATTAATGCTTTTGGGTTGAGTCAGACAGACAGAATGCGATTTGTTTTTGCCTTTTTAGGAGCTATAACAAGCTGAAATAAGCTTTCGCCTTTGTTTGACTTTCCATTCGCTTGAAAAGCCTTTGGGAACCGAATTAGGCGTTTCCACTGCTGATATTTAAGTGAAATCGTTGTTTTTGGAAGCCCTTTTTTCATTTTTTGCTTGTTTTTAGCTCTAAAACGCTATTTGGCAGCTTAAAATAGTGATTTTTAGCGTCCCTACTGAAAAAAAACCGGCTAAAAACGCATTTCCGGGATTTTTTGAGCTTTTCTAAATTTTGGACCCCCCTCTGGGCGAAAACCCCCTCGACTCCCCGCCTGAGGAATCCCCCCTACCCCCAGGTCGGCCCGGAGCTGTTGCATGTATGAGCTCAGTCCCCCAACCCCCTCCCCGTTCGGCGAATGACCTGTGTAACATGTATGCTTGTCATTCATATAATTACTAATATTTTAGATCAAAGAGAAATGCCGCGAACCCATCGCGCCGGTTACGAGCAAATCGGTTATGAGGAGCGCCAGCCTTATCACAGCTTCCCCATCACTCTCGATCCCTCCTCCCCCACCACGTGCGTTCTCTTTGGTTTCATTGCATGCCCTCATTTGGTAGCTTGCTTACCTACGTTGCACATCTGTGCCACAAAAATAATCTTAAAACGTTGATTACCAGCATACACAGGCTCGGTGTTTTACCCAAATTTACGTAATATTCAAGAGCAAATTCTTTCTTATGATCGGTTATTGATGGGAGGAAGTATATATACAGTATAGATAAAAAAAATGTCCCATCGCTTTTTCGACCTTCACTCAAACGTTTCGTTCTCAGTCACTTCTTTACCGATTTGGCTCAAATTTTCAGCTAAAATTAACAACATGGTTGGCTAAATATTCTGCAAGTTTAGTGCCAAAATTCCGACTCATACTGGTTTTATGACCTGAAAACTAGGAATTAGGGTGGTCCACGCAAATTTATTTTTTTTCGGTAATACAAGGAGTACAGTCCTGAAACTTGCAGCATTGATTGGTGTTGCTATTGGGCATAACATACTAAGCGGGCAGCCCTGTAGCTCAAAGGGCACTAAAATGGGGGAATTTCAAAAACATGAGTGAAAATCCCATAGTTAAGAAATCTGCACCTTCTGGAATCAAGGCACTGAATCTGTTGTTAATTAACATAGATTGTAGCAGGAAGTTCGACAATTATATGAACCTGATATTTAAGCTCTGTTCCACACCATAGTAACCATCCCTGCAGCGTTTTTTGAAAATTGAAAATCTTTAGAATCGTCATTTTGCCGGTTTTACGAAGAAAAGTCATATTTCGTCATGTTTTTGAAATTCCTCCATTTTAGTGCCCTTTGAGCTACAGGGCTGCCCGCTTAGTATGTTATGCCCAATAGCAACACCAATCATTCCTGCAAGTTTCAGGCCTGTACTCCTTGTATTACCGAGAAAAAATAAATTTTGCGTGGACCACCCTCATTCCTAGTTTTCGGGTCATAAAACCAGTATGAGTCGGAATTTTGGCACTAAACTTGCAGAATATTTAGCCAACCATGTTGTTAATTTTTGCTGAAAATTTGAGCCAAATCGGTAAAGAAATGACTGAGAACGAAACGTTTGAGTGAAGGCCGAAAAAGCGATGGGACATTTTTTTTATCTATACTGTATATATAGTATATAGGGTGTGCCAAAAAAACAACCCAGCAGAGTTTTTGCTGTAGCAACCGCAAGTCTCAACCGATTTGAATAAATCCTTGTTTAAATGAAAGATATATAAATTCTTGAAAGAGTGGTAAAAACCCCCAATACCTGGAAAACACCCCAATACCCGTTCGCACTCTAGGGCTAATGATACTTTAGTGTTGAAGTGAACCGAGTTTCTGTGTCACCAGTAAAGCCTCCAAGAGCCCTTAGCAGTAGCAGAAATCCGGTTTATTACGAAGTGCAGCGGAATAATAAAAAATCCCTCTTGTTCACTGCCAAAATCACTGTCTTGACTTTGAGATTGAATATCTCAGGAACTAAGCAGAGTACATTAATAAACGTTACATCAATCTTTCAAGAATTTATTTATCTTTCATTTAAAAAAACGATTCATTCAATTCGGTTGAGATTTGCGGTTGCTATAGCGAAAAATCTGCTGGGTTGTTTTTTTTGGCGCACCCTGTATTTCATGCATTTATATGAAACAGAGTATGAGCTATTGAATATGATGCATTTTGACTCATAATTCAGCCGTTGAAGCGTATTTTCATCTCAAAAACAGAATTTTGCGTTTTTCAACGTCCATTTTCTGCTGAAAGGAAACTTGATCATACATGGGCCGGGGGTGACGGGGCTTTACCCATTCCCCCTCGGCAGGGCATACTCCTCCCCGATCCCCCTCCCGGAGGGAGAAAATTTTCGCTTATTTAAGACAAATTGGGCGTTTTTTGGACTTTATTCGGGGACACCCCCTTGAGGTCTCTAGATCCCCTCCGGATTTTTCCGCCCCATGTATAGGCGTGTTCCCAGTTCCGACTTTCCCAATTCCGACTTTCCCAGTTCCGATGTTCCCAGTTCCGACTTTTCCCAGTTCCGACTTTCCCAGTTCCGATGTTCCCAGTTCCGACTTTACAATAACATTCACTATATTTTATACAGACAATACTCTGGTAAAATATACAAGAATATGTAGCTACATAATGCTCAATGAGTAGGCTTAGGTTCGCTTAGGCTTAGGGGTTAGGTTCAGGCTTAGGCCTTAGAGCTTAGGGGTTAGGTTAAGGCTTAGACTTAGAGGTTAGGTTCAGGCTTAGGTTCAGGCTTACGGCTTAGGTTCAGGCATAGGCTTAGGGTAGACTTAGGGCTTAGGTTCAGGCTTAGGCTTAGTGGGAGGTTCAGGCAAACAGATGGCAGCTAAGGCAAGGCACAACCCTGTGCCTAGTATATAAACAACTTTGTCCACGGCATCTAGGAAAATAGACGACTGTGGGAAAAATTGGGTCAATAGCTCTAAATTGAGCCATAATAGGTCCAGTACCCAACCAGAGAACTACATACACAACGATGGCCACCAGGACGTTTGGGCCATTAGGTGGCGACTATGTGCCGCAAAGTAAAAAGTGTGTTGTACACAAAAAGCACACTGAAAAGAGACTGAGCTAACCCATTCGTTGGTCGGGTGCCGGGATCAACTTTATGTAGCGATCACTAACAGAACACAACTGGTAATTACGTACTATACATTGTACATCTTGGCTTGCACAAAGCAATAAGTCAAAACATTCGCTTAGCTCTTAGACGCAGAAATTTTTTGCGTGGTTGGCCATAGGGACATGCAATGCGTGCCTAAAAAATGGTAATCACGCAAAATGTGTTTTTAAAATCACAGAAATTTTCAAAAAGACGACTGGCCAATCACGCGTTGTATGCAGCACTGTGCATTGTCTGACAAGAAAGCGTGAGTGACCAATCACTTTTTTCCCCTTTTATTTTCCAATCACATTTATGCTAAAAACAGCCGCACACAAAGCGTGATTCAATGTGGGGTACTACTCCAAGTGGAAGCTGGTAGCTTCTTCTAGTAAGGGTTAGGAAGTTTAGCAACGATTAGCGTACTGTACCGTGTTAGAATTGAAGCTTCACCTTGTCAAGCGAAAGGAACCTGTCTGACCAGTTCCTCTAAAAAAGAAGCATTTATTGCACAATAACAACGCACTGGATTCAATTCTTACTGAACGACTGTATTTCAGACTCTCAGACGCTCCCAGAAGCGCTATGTATGCTTTGATTAATGCGAAATGCGAAGAAACCAATGCTCAATTTTGGCACTTTTCGAAACTTTGAGCTCAATTTTTTCGCGCAAATCAAAAATGCCCATGATAATTTCTTTACAATCTTATAGTACAGGTGTTGCTCTATTAGGTCCACCAGATGACGCCTCTAGGTAGGCACCTCCAAGCGAGAAAAATGACCTCAAAGTTAGGGTCTTTTTGACCGATTTTTCGCGAATAATTCGAAAGCGAAAAAAGCAATGGAGTTGAGATTTTATCAGGAGATTCTACAAAGAAAGACACATCACTTGATGTATTCGCGGTTCAATTTGGACCTCAGGTTAAAAAGTTATGAGCAAAAAACGATCTTTTGAGCAAAAATCACAAAAAATGTCATAATTCTGCTGTATGGGGGAATATGCAAAAACCATCTCGCATGTGGTCGTTTCTACTCTTATACTAACTAAAAAACACCACTTGGTCCAAATCCCAGACATAGCTACTTTACATGTCTTCCAGGCGTTTTACCCTTTTTACGTGCATTGGCTCTTAAGCTTAGGGCTTAGGTTCAGGCTTAGGCTTAGTGGGAAGTTCAGGTTTAGGCTTAGGGGTTGGGTTCAGGCTTAAGCTTAGGGCTTAGGTTCAGGCTTAGGCTTAGTGGGAAGTTCAGGTTTAGGCTTAGGGGTTAGGTTCAGGCTTAAGCTTAGGGCTTAGGTTCAGGCTTAGGCTTAGTGGGAAGTTCAGGTTTAGGCTTAGGAGTTAGGTTCAGGCTTAAGCTTAGGGCTTAGGTTCAGGCTTAGGCTTAGTGGGAAGTTCAGGTTTAGGCTTAGGGGTTAGGTTCAGGCTTAAGCTTAGGGCTTAGGTTCAGGCTTAGGCTTAGTGGGAAGTACAGGTTTAGGCTTAGGGGTTAGGTTCAGGCTTAAGCTTAGGGCTTAGGTTCAGGCTTAGGCTTAGTGAGAGGTTCAGGTTTAGGGTTAGGGGTGAGGTTCAGGCTTAGGGGTTAGGTTCAGGAAAGTCGGAACTGGGAATGTCAGAACTGGGAAAGTCGGAACTGGGAAAAGTCGGAACTGGGAATGGGAATGTCAGAACTGGGAAAGTCGGAACTGGGAAAAGTCGGAACTGGGAACGTCAGAACTGGGAAAGTCGGAAATGGGGAAGTCGGAACTGGGCACAAACCCATGTATATGAGGATAACTGATGAAAATTTTCGTCCCGAAAGCTTCCGCTGGAGACAATTGCCCCCTTTCATTTCTGAAGGTTGTCCCAAAAACGATCTTGTCCCCGATCTGTACCAATTGGATAATGGTGCCAGTACAACAAACGGCGTTAAGTGCCTGACTGTATAATTAGCATTTCAGACCGGAGCCGGACTCCGAGAACCCTCGCGAACCTTTCGCGGCGGCGCCGCAATCTCACGAAATCCACGAACCGGACCGACAACGCATCAGTCACCAGTGGGGTCACGTGAAGGACCTGGACCAGTTCTTCGCGCGCATCTATCAGTACCACCAACGCGGCGGGTTCCGATGTATGGTGGTCTGGGAACTGATGGAAGTGGTCCAGTTCGTCTTTCTCGTCTGCTTTTCTGTCTTTATGCTGCAATGTGTCGACTACAAGATTCTCTTCCGCGATAAGTTCGCCAGAGGAAAGAATGGCTCCATGAAGACTACTATTAAGGTAAAGATTTAGAATAACAGGTAATCGCGTCTTGGTCATGGGTAGTTTATGCTATCCCGTGTGTCTGTCACGCCGGCCCCGGCATCCGTGAGAGCGGTTGTTTGTTGGTTCGAAACCGGTGATGGCCAGTAAGTATAATGGGAACCGAACCGGCGCTGCCAAAGCACTTAATGGTAGTTTGTAGACAGGGCTGGGATACGATCAGTTCGCCGAAATTACTTCGCCGAAAATCGGTTCGCCGAAAAAGTTTCGCCGAAGGTTCAGTTCGCCGAAGGTTCAGTTCGCCGAAAATCAGTTCGCCGAATGATCGGTTCGCCGAAGATTCTAGGAAAATAGGCCCCCAGTCTGAAAAGTACGCTTTTTTAAGCTGAGAGAAAGTGAAGTGAAACCTACGTAGGTGGCGCTGGTGACGTTCCTGGCCGGCCTGGCCCGCCATAATTGTTTGTGTCCATTGTTTGAAATGACGCGAGGGTATAACTACCCCTCCCCAACAAATGACCCTGGTCGACCAGGTCACTCTGCTTGTAATAATCGGACGTTGTGTGCCTTAACTATGGCTGATGCGATTATTAGAACCAAGAGCGGGCGTCTGACCTTCCACCATGAGGGTCATGTGCAGACATGGGCAAAGGGGGGGGCTGAGGGGGGGTTGGCCCCCCTCAGCCGGCCGCTACCCCCCTCAGGAATTTTTTGGAAGAATTTTGTATACAAAATTATGATAAAAATATGCCTGGATTAGGTGTAAATGAGCTCAGAATAGCTTATTTTAGCTTATTTTAATGAAAAATAAGCCAAAAAACCTTGATCTTAGCCAAAAATCGGACTTTTTGGCTTACCACCCCCTCAGCCCCCCCTCAGGAATTGAAAATTCTACCCCCCTCAGCCGAAATGCTAGCCCATGTCTGGTCATGTGGACAGGAAAAACGACGATGGTACAACCACAACCAAGACGCCATAACGTATCTTAGAGGGCTCAATTATGTGGCCAGCCAGGAACGTCGCGTTTCAGTTCACTCTCTGATGGCTAAGTCTGAATGAGAAAAATAGGCCCCCCGTCGCCGACAGGCCCTAACTTTAAGCTCTAGTTTCCTTAACTTTAAGCTCTAGTTTCGGGCTAGGGTCAAGTTTAGGATTAGGCTTTGGAAGACCAGCTTAAAAAAGCGTACTTTTCAGACTGGGGGCCTATTTTCCGAGAATCTTCGGCGAACCGATCATTCGGCGAACCGTACAGTCGGCGAAGTGATTTTCGGCGAACTGAACCTTCGGCGAACTGAACCTTCGGCGAAACTTTTTCGGCGAACCGATTTTCGGCGAAGTAATTTCGGCGAACTGAACCCAACCCACAGGGCTACCCCATTGAAGGGCTCTGAAAAGAGCGAGGTGTGTCCTGAGCTGTCCGAAAGGACAGTGGAACTCAAAAGCAAACAAGCGTCAGCCGTCGGTAGGTGTGGTCTGGAATGAGTCTGATTTGAGCCAAAATTCTAGGCGAGGGTAACGGTAATAGGATGTTCCATAGAAAATGTCCTACGGGGTCGTGAAAAAGGAAAAATTTTCAAACGTAGTTAGTTACTAAGTAACCTGACAAAGTTAGGTAAGTATGTGTCGTCGTGTGTATGTGTCATACATGTAACAGCTCCGGGCCGACTGCGGGTAGGGGGGTTTCCTCAGGTGGGGGGTCGAGGGGGGTTTCGCCCGGAGGGGAGTCTCAAATTTCAAAAAGGTCCAAAACGCCTGGAATCTGTTTATAGACTAACGAACAAAATAGTTAGTGTTCTCCTAGCGGAGTGTCTGTGTTATTGTAGGACGTAGTGCTGCCGCATTGCGTGGCGCATATAAACTTCCTGGTGTGGTTGTGCATTCTGGTGGCGGCTGTGTTTCTGGTCTTCCGAATGGTGCGCGGAGCCTACCAGTTGCTGCAATTCTGGGAGATCAGCAACTTCTACGAAACTGCTCTCAAGATACCCGACTCCCAATTAGACAACATGACTTGGCATCAGGTTCTGCAGAAGTTGTGTCAGGTACTCACTTAGTACCCTCCCTTCGGCCGTCCATACTACTGAAACACCTGCGTGTCCTGATAATTCCATTATAAAAGGCATTTACAGTCAGGCACTTAACGCCGTTTATGGTACTGGCACCATATACGGTACCGTACCCCATACATGTAACAGGTCATCCGCCGATGGGGGGAGGGGGGGTTGGGGGGGGGGTCTGGCGCCGGCCGGGGGGGGTCTGAGCCAAAATTTTGGGGGAGGGGGGTGGGCACTAAAAAACGCTCAAAAATCGAAAAAATCGCAATTTTTGGGCTAAAAATCGCCAAAAATCGCTAATTTGGGCTGAAATACAGCTAAAAAGTGCTGTTTTGCAGGCGATTTTGGCAATTTTTGTGTGTGAAATTGTAAAAAATTGCAAAAATTTGCTCGAAAATTTACTTGCCAGAAAAATCGGAGGGGGGGGGTCGGTGAAATCGTCTCGGGGGGGGGGGGGGGGGGCCCCCCAACCGGGGGGGTCTGGCCGATTTCGGGTGGGGGGCCCACCCCCCCCAGACCCCCCCCTGTTACATGTATGCCGTACCCCTACCTAGGGCCATGGGTTCCGGTACCAGATATAGTACCCCTACCATAGTTCAGTCAGGCACTTAACGCCGTTTATGGTACCGGCACCATATATGGTACCCCTACCCATGGCCATGGGTGCCGGTACCATATATGGTGACGGTACCATATGGTACCACTACCATATATGGTACGAAATCTGAACGGAGTGGTACCATGGTACCGGTACCGGAAAAACGCGAAGGTGGGGGTACCATATAATGGTGCCGGTACCATAAACGGCGTTAAGTGCCTGACTGTAGTACGAAATCTGAATGGAGTGGTATCAGCGGTACGGGTACCTGTGCCGAGCTTTTACTTATTTCTTTCTTTCTTGCAACTGTTTCTTCTGTTCTCCAGCGGTTCCGATTATTTGGGTTTTCTGTAATCGACTGGGCAGCCGGCAGATACTGTGAGTTTGGGGCCAAAATTCTAATCCGGGCTGGTTTTATGACCGGAAAACTAAGAGGGTGGTCCATTGAAATTCTGTTTTTTTCGTTAATTGAAATAGTATTAGTCTCATACATGGGCCGGAAAAATCCGGAGGGGGGGTGGGGGGTTGAGACCTCGGGGGGGGGGGGGTCCCCCACCCCGAAAAAAGGCAAAAAAAACGCCTATTTTGCCTTAAATAAGCGAAAATTTCCTCCCTCTGGGAGGGGGGAGGGGGGTATGGCCGGCCGAGGGGGGATGGCCGACCGAGGGGGAGGGGTATACCCCCCTTACCCCCCGGCCCATGTATGATTAGTCTGAAACTTGCAGGAATGATTGGTGTTGCCATTGGGCATAACATACTGACTGGACCACAGTTGTTAAAAAATTTTTTTCGAAGATTATCTTAAACGGGTCCGGCCTGCTAGTACAGGTACTTACAACAAATTTTCCACTTTTGCACCTCAAGTCAGTTAAGAAACCTGTTCGAAAACGACAATAGAGGTCAAAACACTGCCTGTAACTGCATAATTTCACCGAAAATTGTCTTTAGAGGCACTTCTATGTGAATCCTAAGAAGAATTTTTTAAGCAGTCGCTGTTAGGCTCAATGCAAAAGAAGATTATGCAGGTTGCTGGATAAAATGTTGGCTGCTTCGAAAGAATTTACAAAAAAATTGCATGGATGTACGTGAATTTTCCCACTTTTCCCCTTAATTTGCATATTGATTTAAAAAATATTTTTTAGCCTTCAAAAAGCTTTGTTTTAAATAGTCTTTTTAAAAAAATGTTTGCCCCTAGCAACTGTGGACTGGACCCCTAGCTTAAAGGGCCCTAAAATTGGAGAATTTCAAAAACATGGCAAAATGTGACGTTTCTTCGAAAAACCTGTTAAATGATGATTCGGAAGGTTTTCTGTTTTCCAAAAACACTGTGGGGAAAGTTTCTCTGGTGTCGAACAGAGTTCTAATATCAGGTTCATTCATTTGTCCAACTTCCTGCTACAATCTGTTTTGTTGATTAACAACAGATTCAGTGTTTTGATTCCAGAACCTACAGGGTGTCTAAAAAAATGATCACATTTCTTTTTACTGCCATTTCCGCAAATTTTGACCAAATAGGCTGAAATTTGGACCATAGGTGCCCTAACTCGGGCAATTTTATATGTTAAAGTTTGGTGCACTAGGCTTGACTCAATCCCGAGAAATTTCCAAAAAAAGTGAAATTTGTTAAATCAATAGTGAAAGCCGGTCACCGAAAAAATGATCACATTTCTTTTCACTGCCATTTCCGCAAATTTCGACCAAATAGGCTGAAATTTGGACCATAGGTGCCCTAACTTGGGCAATTTTACGTGTTAAAGTTTGGTGCACTAGGCTTGACCAATTCTCGAGAAATTTAAAAAAAAGTGAAGTTTGGTAATTTCAATACCAAAACCCGGTCACCGAAAAAACGTTACATTACATTATCGCCTAAACTCTAACGATAGCGTTGGAGTCCATGCGTCAACTTTTTAAACACGAATTACCCTGAACTTCTGCGTTTACACTCCAAATTTCATCCAATTCCGACAAAGATTAGGAAAGATACAGGAAAAGGAAATGCTTCCATTTTTCGGTGACCGGCTTTCACTATTGAAATTAACAAATTTCACTTTTTTCGAAATTTCTCGGGATTGAGTCAAGCCTAGTGCACCAAACTTTAACACATAAAATTGCCCCACTTTTGGCACCTATGGTCCAAAGTTTAGCCTATTTGGTCAAAATTTACGAAAATGGCAGTAAAAGGAAATGTGATCATTTTTTTGAGACACCCTGTACCTACAGATTCCTTAACTATGGGATTTTCGATCATGTTTTTGAAATTCCTCAGTTTTAGTGTCTTTGAGCTAGACGGGTGCCCAGTCAGTATGTTATGCCCAATCGCAACACCAATTATGTTTGGCATCTACCCGGTCATCTTATTAATTAATCCTGAAAATTAGAGGCAAATCGATAGAGAATTGACCTAGAACGAATCGGTTCGAAAAAGGGGTGAACCTTTTTTTGGCCACTAATGTATTTATATGGTACCATACGCTACCAGTACCGTAAACGGCGTTTAGTGCATACATGGGCCTGTGGGTTTGCGCACCCCAAACTTGAGCTCGACCACCCCCCCACTCACCCACCAAAATCGCCACCACCACCCTCAAACCGGCAGGCGCACCCCCAAATTTTCGCATTTTGACTACTCCCAACCCATTTTTCCGGCCCATGTATGGTTGAGTGGCCGACAATTTTAAGCTAACAATTGATACGCCGGTAGCGGTATGGGGTGAGGGGTTGGTCTTTTCTGTAGTAAGTACATGTACCTCAGTTATTTCTGTAAGTTTAGGTACAATCAGAACTGCATTTGTGCATCCAGAAGACGGAGCTAACAGAGTTGGACGTCTACCAACGCATTCTGCGCTACAAAAACTATCTGGTGGCGATGGTAAACAAGGATCTCCTGCCCAACAAGAGCCAAATTCCCTACGCCGGTTCCCTCACCAACGGTCTGAAGATGAACTTGGAGTTTCTGCTGTTCTGGGGCCCCTGGGCGCCCTGGAAAGACTACTACACCTTGCGTCCTGAATTCAAATCGTCCGAAAAACTGCACCAACTAACCGCCGAACTGGAGAAAGTTGTGTTTTGGCTGGGAGTCGGAAATCTGATCTTGTTCCCCGTCCGATTTCTCTGGCTCATTCTCTACTCCTTTTTCTCCACCGCCGAATTAGTCAAACGCGATCCTGGAGCGCTGGGAACTAGAAAGTGGTCCAATTATGGAAGGTAATATCGCTTTCTGTTTAGCACTATAATAATGGAGTGAGATCAATGCTGTAAAATACCAATTGATACCCGCTCTCGTTAGGCTCAGCCCAAAAGTCTTGTTTCAGTCAACAGCTATAGTCGGTATCGTGAGGATACTTCGGTCGCTGTGGACGTTCAGACTCATGCGTATTTGTATTTAGAGCATACATGTACTAGGGGCGTTTGGTAGCTGGAAAGGACAAACCCCCCTCACCCCACACCCGGAGACAGGTTAAGGGACCCCCGACCCAAAAACACAAGTACTAGTAGTGGCTCCAGTACTAACAAACGGGAACTACCAACTTGCGCACAACCGATTTGCGCACATGGATCGCGGGCACACCAACTTGCGCACAACCGATTTGCGCACAACCGATTAGCGCACAACTAAAAGTTTGCGCACAAGCACAACCGATTAGCGCACAATTTTTTTGCTGCAGCACAATTACAACAACAATAATTACATAGCAGTTACATTATTTAGCACAATTTACACAACAATTTAAAACAATTATCATACCACAATAAACATGACATTTTTATAGCTGGTTACGCTTTGGCTGTGCGTATAAAGTAATACTCTGTTCCTGTTAGAAAAGCCATGCGCTGGACAAACCCAATTGGCCGTTCGGCCAGTCTGCGAATTTTGCCATCTTATTGCCTGCGCCTTACATTGTTTTGTTCTGATAGGATGCGTTCCAAGAAAAAGTAAATATCTGGATGCTTCGCTTCCGTTTGTTGAAGAACCTGGCCATCTTAGAGTTCCAGCTCTGCACATCATTGTTGGTGCGGCGGACCTCATTTACCACGACCCAAATGACGTGACGGTTTGGATGAGATAATCTATGAGGCCCCACTTGCTCTTTGGCAGTGAGGATTGTTTGAGTACTTTGAGAGACAGAACAGATGGCCGCGGGTGTGTTTCGCGCAATCCAAAATACGAACATATCGACGGCAAAATTCGCAGACTGGCTGAGCGTTACCAAATCAGTATGATCGAGCGCATGGTTTTTCTAAGAGGAACAGGCCATTATTTCGCACAGCCAAAGCGCAACCAGCTATAAGATGTCATGTTATTGTGCTATGATAATTGTTTTAAATTGTTGTGTAAATTGTGCTACATAATGTAATTGTTATGTAATTACTGTTGTTGTCTGTTCAATATTCGTCAGTTGTGACTATTTTGTGCTGCAATAAAAAAATGTGCGCAAATCGGTTGTGCTTGTGCGCAAACAGGTTGTGCGCTAATCGGTTGTGCGCAAATCGGTTGTGCGCAAGTTGGTGTGCCCGCGATCCATGTGCGCAAGTTGGATAGTCCCTAACAAACTGGCTCAGAAATCACTAATTTTTAGCCTAAAATTCGCATGAAAATCCTTTGGAATCCGAATTTGGCGTTTCCACTGCTGATATTTAAGAGAAATCGGTGTTTTTGGAAGCTTTTTTTGTCATTTTTTGCTTGTTTTTAGCTCTAAAACGTGCTAACAGCGCATTTCCAATCGTTTTGGAGCGTTTTGAAATTTTGGACCCCTCTCGACACCCAACCTGAGGGAAACCTGCAACCCCCACCCAGGTAGACCCGGGCTGCTACATGTATGTTTTACAGGATCCGTCAAAAAATACTACCCAGCAGCAGGTTTTTGCTGTAGCAACCGGCAAATCTCAACCGATTTAAATGAATCATTTTTAAAGGAAATATAAATACCTAAATTCTTGATAGATTGATAAAACTTTTATTAGGATACTCTGCTTAGTTCCTTAGATATTTGCCCTCAAAGTCATAACAGTGATTTTGTTGTGAACAGAAGCAATTCCATTGCACTACACAATAAAACATATTCCTACAGCTAAGGCTGAGGTCACGAGGCTTTACTGGTAACACACTCTGCTCCTTACTTCAGCAGTAAAGTCTCATTAGCCCCCAGCAGTAGGAATTTGTTTTAGGATTAACTGCAACAAAATAATATTATCACTCTTGTTTGTTGTTGTTGTTGTAACTTTTTGTCCTTTTGGACTGGAATAGCCAACTGCTATAGAGCAGGAAGAGACAGAAGGTCCGGCAGTCTCCTTAACAACAACGCTTCCCTTTTGCTGTCGGTGTGTGCAAGACAGCTAAGGTTCGGTTCCTATTTATTTACTGTTTGTTGTTAAAATCTACTGTTATGACTTTGAGGTTTACCAATATCTCTGGAACTAAGCAGCCTATCTTAATGAACGTTACATCAATCTTTTAAGAATTTATTTATCTTTCATTTAAAAAAGAATTCATTCAAATCGGTTGAGATTTGCGGTTGCTACAGCGAAAAGTCTACTAGGTTGTTTTAGACGCATCCTGTCCTGCCCTCATCAGACCCCCTCCCCTCAGATTTGTCCGGCAAGTAGAATTTCAAATTTGAGACAGAAAAACTGCCAAAATAAAGTTGTCTAGGTACTTCTTCCGCCACTTCAACGAGCTCGACCACGAATTGAATATCCGTCTGAACCGCGCTTACAAGCCGTCCTCCCAGTACATGGATCTGTTCTACTCGCGCATTTTGGAGATTCTCGCCAAAAACTTGTCAATCTTTGCCGGTGCTTTCGTCGTCTCTCTGGCTATCCTGGCCGCTTGGGATGAGGACGTCTTACAAGTATATTTTGCTCACTTTTTTCTCTTTTACAGTCAGGCACTTAACGCCGTTTATGGTACCGTCACCTTATATGGTACCCCCACCTTCGCGTTGTTACTGGTACCGGTACCATGGTACTAATTTTATCAGATTTCGTACCATACATGGTGTACAGCACCCATGGTCATGGGTAGGGGTACCATATCGTCGCCACTATGGTAAAACCGAGCAAGTAACAGAAAGTCGGAAATCGAGAAAATCGCCTTTAAATATTTGCTACAGCATTTTCTCGAATTAGCTTCAATATCAGTTTAAATATTTTTCACCTAAAATACAAGTACATAATTGGTGTGCAAAATATCTCGCCATGAGCAATACGTAACTGAACGAAGCATGT